>JASUUG010000574.1:0-67289 GCA_030449905.1 Luvunga scandens
TTTCGATGGCGAATACTTTTCATTATTTCACATTCAACATCGAAACTCTTCAATGCTCTTCCACATTGTAGGTTGAAAACCTTCACTGCAACTTCCATCCCGTCCTCAATTCTTGCTTTGTAGACAGAACCAAAACCTCCTTTGCCAATTAGATTATTTTCACTGAATCCATCTGTTGCTCGACAAAGTTCTAAGTGTGAAAACCTTTTCCACGTTGGTTCTGGTGGCCTGTTAGCATTATCATTTGGTGGCCGTTTTTCTCTCTTTCGATATCTTATGATCAACAAAATGACTACTATGATAAATATAGTACTCAATGGCAAGAAAATTCCTAGGAGAAGAGCATTTTTCCGTGATGTGTGGTGGATGCTAGTTTTGCATGGTGGGACTTGTAAATTGGGTGAACCACATAATAATTCATTTCCCTTAAATGATGCAGCTGAAAAGTTTCTAAAAGATCCTCCCTTAGGAATTTCTCCTTCTAGCTTGTTGAAAGAAAGATTTGAATCTTCAAGATATGAAGAGTTTCTCAAAGATACAGGAATAGCCCCAGAGAGATTATTATTAGACAAGTTCAAAGATTTCAAGTTTATCAAATCACCAGGCTGAATAAGAGTCGAGCCTTGCAATCTGTTATACCCTAAGAAGAGGTATTGTAGATTTTTAGGCCTCAATTTCTGTTGGAATAACTCCTGAAAAATTATTCATCAAAAAATCAATTCCTACCAAAAACCTTCAAATTTCCAATCTAATGGGAGTGGGCCAGTCAAAAAATTTGATGAAAAGTTGAGGTTCAAGATATCCTTAAGGTTCCAAAAAGTTAAGGGAATAGAAGTTAACTCATTAGAACCCAATGATAGTATCCTCAGGGAAGCCAGATTATTAAAGCATGCAGGGATTGATCCAAAAAGCTTATTGTTGCTCAACTCCAACTGATACAGTTCATCCAAACGACAAAGATTGTCTGGGATTGATCCTTCTAATTTGTTATCTTCAAGAGCCAAACCTTGAAGCTTTTGTAATTTTCCGAGAGTAATCGGAATTGAACCATTCAATTTATTGCCTCCCAAATTAATGGATATCAAGTTGGACAAGTTGCCGATTTCTTCAGGGATGCCGCCACTAACGTTACAATGGAACATGCCAAAGTCTTTCAAAGAATGAGAAAGATTACCGACAGATGTCCTAGGAAGAGTGCCATCTAGTGGATTATTTGATAAGTAAATAAGTGTTATAGACTTGCAATTTGACAACGAGGATAGAAAGCTTAATTCTGGAGTTGAAGATGTCAAATGATTACTTTCTAAACCTAGTGTCTCAAGGTTTCTTAAGTCGCCAAATGTGTTGGGAATAAACCCGGAGAATGAGTTGTGTCCCAACGATAGTTGGGAGAGCTTAGAAGCATTAAAGATGAAATAAGGAATTGTGCCACTGAAATTATTACCCCACAAATGAAGCACTTCAAGATTTGGAAGTCGGACGTCTGCGATGGACGAAAGACTTCCCGAGAGAGAATTATTTTGAAAATGAAGTATTTTGAGTGTTGACACATTGAAGATTGTAGCTGGGATAGTACCAACTAATTTGTTTAGACCAAGCTCCAATTCCTCCAGATTATGGAGATTACCGATTTCAAGTGGTATTACCCCTGTATTATGAAAGAATTATGTTAAGATTATTCTTCAAATAATAAATAACATATATAAACGGACACAAATATTTAATAAAAAGTCATTTATACACTACACAACTATTACAAGTACTAACACACAAGGAAAACCACCCCTGAAAAATTGAAAGGCTACACACCGTCAATGCTTTATTAGTTTTATACAAATCGCTGCACATATTTTTTTCTTTTATTTATATATTTTTTTGGTAAAATATAGATAAAATATATATGTGATTTAAGTGATTGATAGTTGGTGAGGTAAATTAACAGGGAGGATTAAGTATTAATAATGCACATTTGGAGAAGTTACAAGAGAAATGTAATAAAATATATTTGACTAATATTTATAAAAATAAGTAGGTAAAATACGTATGCGATTTAAATACGCAATAGTGAGAGATAGGGAGAGTATGTGGTGTAAACGAAAAGATCAAAGTGGCGAAAAGTAAAGGCCTAGGTCGGTGGCTGCTACTATTAAAGTAAATCAAGCCCCAGTTATAGCAAAAGCGAAAAAAAGGCCTCAGCAGTTTTTCAATTACAACAAGATAAAATAAATTAATTGAGTAAAATAATTTCTTTTCAAATTTCTAGTTATAACATGGAGATTCTAAGTTATTAAGATTTCGTTCAAGTTTTCCAACTGAAATGCTAAACACTAAATTTATTTACAAGCAAATCAACAATTTCTAAATTTCCTGCTAATCTTCGCAATATTTTAGGAATAAGCATCATTGGTTAAGGTAAAACATCACAGAGTGATGACTAAAAGTATGTTTAGATAAACAATTCTGTCATGATACGTACCTTGAAGTATGCTGTGGTGAAAATACAACTCTTTAAGATTAGTAAAATTGCCAATATCTTTTACTATGGTTTGTGTTAAGAAATTATTTATTAGTGATGGCACCTCCAATTATTTGAAGATAATTAGTGGTTCCATGTAAAATATTTAATGAAGTTGGCACACATGCATATAATTAGTGAAGCCTTCGTGTAAAAAAATTATTATTTAGCCATAACATCTCGCATTTTGTAAGATTTTCAGTGGAATTTCTCCAGCAAATTAACATATTCCTTAGTAATAGGGAAGACGACATCTAGTTGCTTAAATGTATACATAGATTCCCCAGGTTTGAAAAATGATTATACAAATATGTTTATGGCTAATATGCATTTATATCCTTTGGCTTTAGTAACTAAGAAAATTTGAAACCACAGGTTTATAATAAATGCAAATAATTTTTTTCAAAATATAATAAATGCAATGTTTAAATATACTAATATAAAGTAAATTATTTGTCTCAAAGCATTTTATTGATAATTGTAAATTAGTATAAATATACACTTTTATACCATGAAATGAATACACGTAACCAAAATTTTTTAAATACGAATTTAAGTTTAATTATTATGCATAGATAAAGTGTTAACAAGGTACTAAATTTATATTTTTATTAAGTAATTATACATATTATTAAATCCAATATTCACATATTGTTAAATTAAAATAACATGTAGGGATAGAAACAAAATATTTTAAGATTAATTCAAATTGGTAGTGTAAAATTTATATGAACATAATTTGAATTAGTGACGATAGCTTTAGTATGCTTTAGTTATTTGTATACAAATTGCTACAACCCAATAGGGAAGGTTAAGAAATTATCAAAGGGAAGGTTAAGAAATTATCAAATATGTGGTGAAATGTAAAGGCCTAAGTGCAAGCGTTTGACCGTGTAATCAAGCCCGCGGCTGAAGCAAAAATAATTACAGAGCAAGCCTGCGTCATGTGTACTGTACTTCAGTTTTTCTCCTCTCTTTTTAACTATTATTTCAGTAAAATAATTTCTTTTAGCCTAGGTTTCATATTTATCCGCCGAAATACTAACGAGGATCAGTTCTCAACATTTATTTCAAAACTTTCAGTTGAAATGCTTAAACACTAAATTAACTTTTCAGCAAATAAACAATTTCTAATTTTCCTAGCTACCAACCTTCAAGATATTCTAAATTCTAAGATTGAACATCATTCGTTAAGGTAAAATATCATGCGATTGATGACCAAAAATTTCTAATTTTTCTACTAATCTTCACAATATTCTAAGAAAGGGCATAATTTAATTTGTTAAGGTAAAATATCACCAGTGATTGACTAAAAATTTATTTAGATAAAAATTTCTGTGAGCATACGTACCTTGAAGTCTATTGCTGTGAAGGTATAACACTTTAAGATTAGTAAAATTGCCGATTTCTTTTGGTATGGTGCCTGTTAAGAAATTATCTATTAGTGATGGCATCTCCAATTATTTAAAGATAATTAGTGATGATTCCATGTAAAATCTTTTTTGAAGTTGTCACCCATGCATATCATTAGTGAAGCAAACCTGTCAAGATACTTTTTGAGAAACCCAAATTCAGTTTAGAAGAAAGATTGACGATTTATTCCACGTGTTTTTAATTTTTTTAAAATGCTACAGAATTTTGCATAAACACTTACTAATTTCTAATAAGAAACGAGATTATGTTAGATAGTGGTAATGATATATCATCGTATGAGAATTTATAATGAGAGACGTGAAATCTTTTAATTAAAAAGTGAAAGATGTCAACTATCTATGTCTTAAGCGAAGTTACCCATCAAGTTATTAAATGACAATTCCAAATTCAATAGAGAAGAGTAATTTGTAGATAGATGAAGGAATGATACCAGTTAAAAAATTATTGAACAACTCTAAAATCTCCAATTCTACAAGATTCCCCAGCTCCTGTGGAATTTCTCCTGCAAATTAAGTACATATATATAAATGCGCTAACGATTTGAAGACTCATATTTAGAGAATGTATTGCCTGAAGAATATCATAACAACAGTTAATTCTTCAACTACATATAAGAATTAGGCTGAGAGGAATAAGAATGAAACATCATTAATTTTGATCAACTTAATTGGGAGCTTCAAAATGGAATGGCATTATGACGAAAGAAAATTACAAAAAATATTTTTTTATCTGCATAAATTAAAGAATGAAATGAGTGAGGAGAGACATAGAGCTTTGTCTCTATCTGAAAGTAAAACAATAAACCATAGCATAATTAAAGAGCAAACGAATGAATACAGAGGCAAGCAGAACTAGAATCAAATTGCAAGAAGTTTATAATCATACCTTGAAGTTTGTTTCCTGCTAACGACATCAGCCCCAATTCGGCAAGATTGCCAAACTCTCGAGGAATTTCTCCTGCAAGTTAATCAACGCGTGTAAACTGTATTACGGAACATTATATACATTACAAATTACGGAACAATTTTCAAAAACTCCGGGATCATATGCACCTTGGAGTCTGTTACCGCCGAGATATAATCCCTTAAGTTTGGTCAAATTGCCGATTTCTTTAGGTATGGCCCCCAAGAAATTATTGTGTGACAAACCTAAGATTTTTAAATTTGTGCAATTTGATAGAGTAGACGGTATTCCGCCATGGAACATGTTTTGGGACAAAGAAATGTATTCCAGAAAAGGAAGATTACTGCAGATATTTACAGGAACGTCACCAGACAGTGTATTGAAGCTAAAATCAAGATGTTGTAAAGAAGACATGTTGAAGATGAAAGAAGGGAAAGCGCCGGAGAGCTGATTTTCACGGAGAATAACATATTTCAGTGTATACGTGGTGAAGATGGCGGAGGGAATGGAACCAGAAAATCGGTTAAAACTGAGATTGAGTGATTTCAGATAAGAAAGATTCCCAAGTTGAGAAGGGATGGTGCCTGTGATATTTAAGCCTGAAATATTCAAGACTGTGACTCTATGGCTATGGACATCACAAGTGACGCCTGTCCAGTTACAGATAGGAGTACTTTTGTCCCAATTTTTGGCGAAGAAATTGGTTGGATCATGAGATATGTGAACTTTCAGGGAAAGCAGAGCATCTCGGTCTGCGGTAATAGTACTTGTGTTGGCCGTTGCAGCTGCGATAAATACGGAAATAAGAACCAAACAATGCAGTAAGAGAAATCTGCTCATCATACTGACAGAATGAACACTTTCCATGAGATGAGAGTATTTAGACTGTAAGTGTGTTCTTAATTGGACTGGTAATGTGAGAACACTCATAAGTTTGCTGTATACCAAGTAATTATAATGAAACCGAAATTTCTAAGAAAGTAGAGGAGAAAAAGAGCGTATGCAAAGAAAATAAAGATGTTCACCTTACTTTAAAAAAAAGAAATTACCAAAGTAAAACCAATAGTTATTTCATTATTGAAGTATTTTACTTTTAATTCATTTTTCTTTTATTTAGCATAACGCCACCAAATCTCCTCCCACTATATGAAGAGCATTTAATATCTTGATTTTTCCACTCTATAAATTCTGTATAAAGAAGTCGAGCACTCTAATTCTGTAAGATTCCATTTGGATATTTAAAAAATAAAACGATCATCCAAACCCAATTATTTTGGAATATATAATTGATAGTGTTATCTTAAATAACAAAATAATGTTTTTTGTCCTCTTCATCATCGCTGGCTTCCCTCCTGCGCATCACAGGAGAGCGTTAAGCGTTTCGCTGCTTCAAACTCATGAATTGACAACCAACTCATCGTCACCAAATAAAATGATCAATTGATTTTAACCCGACTCAAGAAAGTTTTTTGCACGTCAAAAGTAGTAGGCAGCCGGCATCTACTGTGTGCCAAAGTCATGAATTGACAGAGTCAATGGAAGAGGAGACAATCGGACCGTCACTAACTGGCCCCACAAGTCACTAGTCAACAAACCACAGAGTACGTTGTTTCTTGAAAGTAATTAGACACAAACAGCAGTTTCGTGTTTGTAGAAATGGACAGCTAATACTCTAGAAAATCAAGGATTGGTTGTGTTTGGGAGTCGGGAAAATGGAAGAGAAAGTGAAAGAAAAAAAAAGAACAGAGAAAATCTTTGTTAGAAAGTAACAAAAACGTAAAATACTAGTTACAGGTCTTACGCTCAAATGAGCTGCTTATTAGAAGAAATCAGAACACTCTAGACTAATTACTAATGAGTAATGCAATTTGGACACAAAATTATACACAAAAACACTAAAAGACAAAAAATATTTTGTTCAATATAAATTCATTCACTTTATTAATCTCATCTTTTTGTACAATTATTCTCATTGTAATTTTGTGAAATTTTTGTGTGCAAATAGCATTTTTCACTGCTAATTAGTTTACAATTTTCGGTGCCAGCCCAGCAATCCGTTGTAGCACACTTGTGAGCATGGTATACAGGTTTGACAGTGAACTGTGCTCCTTCCTTAGGCCATAATATGATTATGATTCTTGTGATGAACTTGATACTCTAACATATACAACTGTTTTAAATGATACACAAGGTGAAGTGAGAGTATAAAACATAACTAGATAAGTGAATAGATATCCTTTCATGCTCTGTTCATAATAGAGTTTAAAACAGTTGGTAATAGATAGAACTTGTATTAGCGAATTTATACATACACATCACAATCTTGGATTTTTCCGAAGTGAAGTTTGAAAGGCTAATTTAGGTAATACTTAAGTATCATTAGAACATTACAGATGGATAATGAATTAAGTGTAAGATTTATGTGCTTATAGTAAATGACAACTCTGTGAATCAGTAGTCCTCCTTCTCTTTTCTAATTTTCTGTGCACGTTTTTGAATCATATTTGACTTTGCTCCATTAGAAAGTACCGTAAATGGCTTGGCTTGCCCAAGATAAGAATAGCACGGATCTTATGACGTGTAATGAGGTCCATTTGTCAATCTGCGAGCTTTGATATTCATAAAATGCAGAATATGCATTAGCCGATGGACATAAAACTATATGCATTCAAACTTTCAAATTTTTCTAAATCTTGCAAAGTATTCATAATTTTCCACATAGATATCAAGCAAAAGAAAAATAATAAAATCACACGGACCTGATTCTAGTAAATGGAAGACCAGATGTTTTCAAAAACTCTTCACTCATAATTGAATCATGAGTCGAATTTATGAAAGTTAAACAATTTTTTTTTTTTTTAAAAAGACAATTCGGCAACCATTTTTATGGATGATTTACACTAAGGGTGCATTTATCATTTTTCTGTTGGAAAATGGTAAAAACCTACGTTAAGTGAGAAAAAAATAATTGTCAGAAAATTTTGATGGTAAGGTGATGTGTCAGAAACATTAGATGGTAAATTGAAAATATCTCCCTTTCAAAATTATTATAGCCAATAGAAAGTCTTTGGCGTGCCAAATGGACAAGGCTGCTGCTGCGCACTCTTCTAAAACGAAGCATTTGGCACAAGCAACAATTCGACCAAATACTTTTAAATGAACCTCGACTTAGCCACGGATTTTATTAAAATAAAAAGAGCAGCAAAAAGTCGACCAAGGTACATCTATGAGCTGCTCAATTTTCTAGATTTCATTTGATTGAATTCAGTCCAGTTGATACGGTAATATGATATTTATCTTTAATTAGAAGAGATTTAAAGATATCTTTTCTAAAACCAAACTTGATTAGCTCATAATTAATCTGTTAAGTAATTTGTAATGCTTAGTTGCTTTTAATTTAATTTCCACAAAGCCGGATTTTTTTTGAGAACTTTCTTTCTCTTCATCGTCAAAAACATTCCCCTCTTCTTCTTCTTCTTCACCAACAGACTATTCTATAAATGTTATGTTACTTGAAATTCAAATTTTGATCAATAATATAAGAGTAATAATAGACATCTCAAATTTTTTAATCCAAATCTATCCTAAATGATATGTCATTTATTGATTAGTTGGTAATTTTTTTACAAGATCTAAGTGAATTAATTGTACTATCCTCACTAATTAATTGATGAATGTCATATCATTTGGAATAGTTATTTGGGATAAATAATTTGAGATATGTAGCATTACTCATAATACAAACAATTTATCAAGTGATGTCACATTCATTAATTAAATGAATTTTAGTAATTTTCAAAGTATGGGCCGCCAAATAAGAAATTTCCTTGCATCTAAAATGAGGGTCGAACTTTTAGTCTGACTTAGTAGGCAAATGTCAGTAAAAAAGGAGGTGACAATGGGATTAATTTTGTGTGGATTTGCAATTATATCTTATGGTAAAATAGCTAATTGAATAAAAATATGCTAATATCATATAGCATAATAATAAATAAGAACATAATTCACATTTAGCATCTGCATCAGAGAAACTCTGACACACACACACACACACACACACACACACACACACACACACACACACACACACACACACACACACACACACACACACACACACACACACACACACACACACACACACACACACACACACACACACACACACACACACACACACACACACACACACACACACACACACACAGCTTACTTAATGAGCATACTTAGTTTGTATGCCAATTGACGTGGCCAATAATGTGTCATTATTTGATTAGTTCAAGTGATAGTTAATTATTAAGCTTTATCATTTAATTCAAATGGTGATTCTATTGGTGACACATTAGTTAAGATACAATTTATGTATCCTAATACTATTAAACCGCATGTTTTAATGGTTTTTATAGACTTTTTTGCACTTTAAAATCCTAAATTGAAATATTTCTAATATATATCCAAGTCTAGATGCCTAAATGCGGATTTCGTACAAATATGTTATTACATCATATGGTATAATAGTAAATTGAATAAAAATACACACACATACATATAGTCCTTCTCTAGTGACGACATCCACACTTTGTTAAAGCGAGGATGTCACTAAAATACAAAAAAAAAAATCATATTTCAATACATTGAAAACTATATTTTTTTTCTGTTAATGTTTTGGAATCTGTGTTTTTTTTTTTATTTTCTACTAACATCTTCACTTTAACAAAGTGAAGATGCCCTCATTAGAGAATGATGTGTGTGTGTGTGTGTGTGTGTGTATGTGGATATCAGCATTTTATAAAATATGACTCACGTACTATTTAGAGTGTTGATTTTATGTCATGACCAACTTAAGTTTATAACTTAATTATTATGGCCTCCATCAAAATAAAATTTTTATGCTACCATTGAGTAGGAGCACCCAATATTTTTTTCTATAACGGAGGTCATGGAGATAAAAATTTAGGTGAAATAATCCCACAGCATTACCATAATGACATGGTGAGCTTTTCAAATTTAAATATGACAATAATGAGACAATAATTGTGGGAATACCGACTTGCAATTTAATTAGACAGTCTCATCCTTCTCTCACACTTGTGAAAATTAAATGAAAAAGCGATTTAACATGAGTTTTTCTCAACAACATAACAATGCTTGTTTTAATGAAAACCAATGTATATAGCCCAAGTATTACATTAAAGAGAGAATGGACTTCGCTTCATGTGACAAAAGATTATTAAAGTGTTCTTGCTATTAAATGTCTGTTGAACAGGTGCATGCATGTGGCAAACAATTGCATGCATAATCTGAAACTTTTGACTTTTGGTATAAAGTTGTTGAGTAAGTGGGAGGCACGCAACGTTTGACTTTAGAACCAAAGTGGAAAGTTGAGTGAAAATGTATATTGTTTTAACACCCACCATTGTTGATTTTTTAGGCATGCCTTGGTCTATAAATAGAGGTATCATTTGCCCTCTTCAATCATCCTATTTTCTCTAATTCAAATGAGAGTGTCAAGAAGTGTAAGTTGAGAGTGTTGAGAGCTTTGAGCTCTAGTTCTAGTGTTTTTTAGAGTTTGAGTATATTGAAGTTTTGCATTGTAAGACAAAACACTACAATACTTGTAATTCCTTTTATTAATAAAATATTTCCTTTTGTCTTCGCCAGTAGATGTAGCCTAAAAGTCAAACCACGTAAATTTTGGTGTCTCTATGTGATCATTAGTTCTCAATTTTACCTTAGTTGAATGTCTGTTTCGCCTGTTAATTTTCCAATAAGTGGTATCAGAGCCATTGGTTGCATTTTTTAGAGTTAGGAAAACTATTCACGTATACGATACTATTCACTTATATGATACTATTCACTTATATAGCACTATTCAAGTGAAACGGTGGGAGCGATCCAAGATTTCTGTGGTGCAAAGCAGGGAATAGTGACGTGAGTCGATGTAATCGCATGTTCTTGTACATGTTTAGAAAAGTTCTGTCAAAAAGGCAATAACAACCTAAGGAGTCTAGATTGTAGGTGGGACGGTTGTGAGTGACCCCTCCAATCTTTCCTGGGAACTTTCCTCGTATGCATTTTCACACGTGTGATCACTTATAACTACTCAAGGAGGTACACTAACTTGTGTACGATATTAACAACATGGCATCAAAGTTTGAAATTGAGAAGTTTAACGAGAGCAATTTCTCATTATGAAAAATGAAAATGACGGCAATCTTGAGGGAAAATAATTATTTAGAAGAAATTGGGGAAAGAGTTACGGAAATCACTGATGATAAGTGGAATGAAATGGATGACAACGTAATTGTTGATCTACACTTAGCACTTGCAGATGGTGTGTTATCTAGTGTGGCAGAGGAAAAGACAGTGAATGGTATTTGTGATACTCTCACAAAACTATACGAGGTCAAGTCACTACACAATAAGATCTTCTTGAAGAGGAGATTGTACATTCTTCAAATGGTGGAAACCACATCAGTGATCGACCGTACAACACTTTGAAAGCTCTATTTTCGCAATTCATGACATTGGAGCATGTTGTGCAAATTTTATTGTACTCATAAGCGTACAAATCTATTGTAAAATAGATTTTGTGGTGACAAGTATCGATTCCATGAGAAAATAGATTTAATAATACATAGGGTTAATTTTCTAAGTGTATGTGTGAACTGGTTAGAAGTGAATTTTTTTTTTGTCTTAATATTTTAAATAAAATGGCGAGAATAACTTAAAGATGAAAAAAATATAAATAAAATGCTTGAGTCTCTGGATTCACACTCAACATTCACCATGGGCTTAATATTCCTTTTTAGTTTTAATTAATTCATGAGGGGTATTTCTACTCCTTGTGATCCTTACTCTGATAAATATGGTATCAAGCGGTCACTGTGCCAGAGGGTAACGATCTTCCACACTGTGCTAGAAGGCAACGATCTTCTACTAAGTATGGTATTAAGAACACGTTGTGCCAGACAATAATAATCCTTCTATCAACAATGTGGCACAACACCATCCACTAAATAACTTAGATGAAATGCTTGAGAATCTAGATTCACACACAACATTCACTATGGGCTTAATATTTCCTTTTTAGTTTAAATTAATTCATGGGGTATTTTCACTAATCATGATCCTCACTCTAATAAATATGGTATCAAGCGCTCACTGTGCTAGAGGGGAACGATCTTCTATTAAGTGTGGTGTTAAGAACACGTTGTGCTAGACGATAATAATCCTTCTGTCGATAGCGTGGTAAGACCATCCATTAACTAGCTTATATACACTCTCTGTCAACACTGAATTAAGACGACCTATAAAACATTAGAGGAAAATTTACTCTTTAATTAATAAGGAGACGATGTACTATGCAAAATTTAGACATAATACATTGTCTATCGACAAGGAGTCAAAATAGCCACATAAATTGAAGAGGAAAAGAAAATAACCTTATCTAATTAAGCCCATAGATCATGTTGAGCCTTCACCTTCAACCCAAGGTTAAAACTAAACTAACCATTCATAATTGAACTAGGGATAAAATGATAATTTTATTAAAACATGTAGAAAATACAAGATGAAGGGAGAATTAAAGAAAATAGAACGCAAAAATGGATTAAGGGGTGTCAAAATAGGAGAGAGCTTTCTATTTATAGATAAAATAGGTAAATCATGGTCATCAGATGAAAACAATTTGGATGCTCGAGATTGGGTGGCATGGCCAATTGTGATTGGTTGGAACACATTATTAGTCAATACTATATCAACATTTAGTCTAATAAGATGTTGTCATATTATCTGTCAAAGTCACATCAGGATTTCAATACAATAAAATCTTATCACATCATCAGTTAACGCCACATAATCAATTAATTCAACATCATTGGTCCAATAGAATATTATCACGTCATCGATCAATGCCACATCATCTTATCGTACAAGTGAAGAGTGTCATATTTATGAATAGTATTGTACATGTGAATAGTACCATGTACGTGAACAATGCCGAATACCCCTTTATGCTCCTCCTAAGATTGTCAACTGTTTTGAGTTAAAAAATGCCATCCATTTTGCTGCCCGACTTCTCGTTAGTTATGAAATGGCCAAAATATCCTTGAAATACATTAAATTATAATAAAACACATATAATAAAAGCTTAAAAGATTTAAACACATAAAAGTATAAATGTTAGTGAGACTTGAAGTATGAAATGATAATTTTACTCTTTATAAAAATGCATTCTCCAGTACTCAACAAGGCATAAAATTGAGGAAACAGAATGTGTTGAGCTTTTACTTCAAAGTCTACCTGAGTCGTATGATCAACTCATCATCAACTTGACGAACAATATCCTTATAGAGTACCTAGTCTTCAATAATGTTGTTTCCTCTGTATTAGAAAAAAAGAGTAGGCTTAAGAACAAAGAAGAAAGGCAAGTAAGTTCGCAGCAAGTGGAAGCGTTAATGATGGTGAGAGGGAGATCAACAAAACATGGTTCCAATAGAAGTCACAATCATGGTAGATTAAAGTCGAAAAGTAAGAAGAAAATCAAGTGCTATAAATGTAGTCAAATGCAGCATGTCAAAAAAGAGTGTTGGAGAAACCAGAAGAGAAGAGGGGGGTAAAACTCTTAAGTCATCAAATACTTAGAGGTGTGTAGCAAGTACCTTAGATAATGTGATGTTTTATACAACGAGGTAGTAATGGTTGCAGAAAGAAGAAAATAGTCATATGACATCTAGCTCATAGATTTAAGAGCTATCTAGCACATGACCTCTCAAAGAGAATGGTTCCATAAATATGAATCTATCTCAGGAAAATCTGTATATATAGGTGATGATTATGCCTTAGAGATCGTTGGTTTTGGTATTGTCAAAATAAAAATATTTAATGGTACAGTTTGCATAATTCATAAGATACGATATGTTAAAGGCTTAAAGAAAAATCTATTGTCTTTAGGATATCTTGGTTGTAAAAATCATATGGAAAATAGAATGAAAATTGTTCGAGGTACGTTTATACTAATAAAAGAAGAAAAGATCAGTGCCAATCTATTCATGTTTAAATGGGAAACACTGTAGGAAGTTGATGCATTTATTGCTTCAGATAGAAAAAAGTTAGCAATGATGTGGCATCTCAAACTTGGCCATATGTTAGAACAAGGTTTGAAGATTCTCTCTAGGTGGAAGTTGCTTTCAACGCTCAAATCGATAAACTTACAGTTTTATGAGCACTGTGTTACAACTAAGCAGTATAGATTTAAGTTTAGCAGATCTTATGTTAGAAATAAATGCATTCTAGACTTGGTTCATTTTTCATGTTTGGGAATCACCAGATAAATCTCTGGGAGGGAGGTCAAAGTACATGGTGATTTTCATTAATGATTATTCTAAAAGATGTTAGATATATCCAATCAAGAAAAAGTCATATGCATTTCAAGTGTTCAATGAATACAAAGTACGGGTCAAACTTGAATTTGAGAAAATGATCAAGTGCTTAAGGACAGATAATAGTGAAAAGTATACAAACGGTGAGTTACTTGCATACTGTAAACAAAAAGATATTCAAAGACAGCCCACAATAGTATACACTCCTTAACAGATGGAATGGCAGAGCGGATGAATAGAACTTTTACATAAAATATAAGAGCCATGTTGAGGATTGCTGATCTACCAAATTCATTATGGGTAGAAGCAGTTAGAACCACTTGTTATGTAGTGAATCAGTCTCCGTTTACAATAATTAGGTTGAAGACACCAACAGAGATGTGGACTAAGAAGTTAATTAATTATTCTTATTTTTATACATTTAAATGTTATGTGTATGTGATGTACAATACCCAAGAAAGAATAAAGCTGGATCCAAAATCCAAGGGATATATCTTCTTGGGGTATGCTGTTTAGTGCTTTTTGTGCTATGGGTGTCAATGTGCAAGCGTACACAATAAGTAATATAATAATAAATGTTCAAGATTGTCTCCACAAGGATTGAAGTTATCAAATTTGCTACAGCAATCCTAACTAGTATAGTTTTGCTTTAATCAAAACTAAAAACAAAGAATAAATAAGATACTTAAACAAAAAATGCAATAAATAAGAGTGCAATAAAGAAAATTCCCATATCACACTTAAGGATGAAGTCAGTAGGAATGATGTAGTTGAGTGATCAAACTCCATTACTAGTTGTGATTACTTCTTTAAATTTTAGGTTTGATTACTATAGAATCTACTACAAAGATGGGAAGAATCCTTAAATATCCTCAATCATCACATGTTGGATATCTTATATCTTGATACAACTTAATAATGACTAATTGTTATGTTGACATAAGATATAACATTACATGCTTAGGTTCTAATTACCATACAAGGTGAATCCCTATATATAATTCATCATTAATTTTAGATTAAGCATAACCCTTTTGGAATCAAGTTAAACTCAACCAAAGAAACCCAATCTAAAACCAAGTATTGCTCTGATATGTTCCACTAAGACATGTCTTTTTTAGGCTCTCTCTTAGCTAGTATCATTAAATGGGTGGTCAACTGAAATAGTGAATTGAAATAATTATTAACAAAACAAAATGTTATAGTAAACGTACAACAACACATAAAATTAGTTAATTAACCATCAAGATTGTTGTCACTCAACCACAAATAATTTTAGTTTATAACTTGCGAAAAAAATGTAAATAAACGAACTTCAGCCATCAATTACATCCCTATGATTAAACAGTAAACAAGAAAACAAGAAAACAATAAGAAAGACTGATTTTCTAATTAATCTTGCAAGTTCTCCTTTGATGCAGTCCTAACTCTTGATCTTGAATTTTCTTTTGAATGATGGCCTCATTTCTTCTTTGTGTACGTACTTCTTTTAATAATTAAAAATTAGGGCAACCGAAAGTCTCGAACGAGTATTTTCTATATTTGAAAACTCCAAATCACAATCTTCTAAGTATCATGCGCGAAATTTTCTCTGTCAATGTTCCAAGATTGCTATAACAACAATTACTATAACAACTGCTACAACATCTATACCATTCCAGACTTATTTCAATTCTTTTATAGCCATTCTTGTCTTTATTTTTGAAAGCCTATTGCAACAACATTTCTTCCTCAAAAATTGAGCTTCCGGTTACTTACAATCAAACATGTGATCTAAGCACACAAATTATTCTAAAATAACACAATTTATTAAAAATAATATTCATGCAAACTATAGCTAAAATGTAATGAAAACATGTCTTTACTCTTTAAGTGATCTTAATTTGAGTCTAAAAGTTCCATGATAACCTTCATTTTATAAAGTTATCACACCCCCACACTTACACCATTACTTGTCTTCAAGTAACGACAATAACACTAGCACTTCAATCACACAATTGCTGCAACACATAACTCAGCTCTGTCATCCAATTTTGCAAGGATTTTTCAACCCTCAGATCATACTCTTACTCATGCAAAATTGTCATAGCAGTTTAGCTCAAAACGTAGGCCTCATTCTATCCAAAGTGAGTATGTGCCACTTTGACCAAGTCCAGAGATATTGTAGTAGTGCACAAATATTACAATTAGCTAAGAGGTAGAACATAAGTACATTAATATACAGAGGCAGAGATCACAAACAAATTTCACTGTGCTATAACAAAATCTTTTTTTTTTTAAAGCAAATAAAAGGAAATCATCAATCAATGAAATTTTTTCAACGTATCATTGATTTTTCATGTGAATATCTATCACTTGTGGTGATGACATCCAATTACTCAAACACTGCTCATATCAGAGTTGCTGTAGAAATATTCTCAACATAAGCTTATCTATAAACATATTTAACTCAAGGCTAAACATAGGGCTCATGAACATACATGGCTACTCAATATCCTAGACAGAGGACTTTCTCTCTCTTTTCTCTTTTTTTTTTTTTAATTGATGCTACAACAATGCTCATAGTTCTAGTTACCTTTGGACTCAAGTTTACACATGCGGTACATACCCAACCCTGGTTACTCGGTAACTTAAGCCATTGAAGCAAAATTTATTTTATAACAAGCATAGCTCAGCAAAAATTTTCCCCTCAACTTGAGATATTTCCTACTCCTCTTTTGATCATTGCTGTTTTACAACATTCATCTCAAACTTAATCAAAGCCTAAGTGTTAGGACAAAATTTTAGCCTTTATCTTTAAATTATCCCTACTTAGTAATCACAAAACTTGACACTCAATTTATCTTCATTAAGTGTTCCAATCCATACACAAATACTAGATAACAGTGCTTCATATTACACATAACACACTATAATAGAATACAACCCCCCCAAATTTGAAAGGTGTTGTGCCTCACATGCACACAAAACAAAGCACTACTAAACAGGCTATGTTAAACAAACGCATGCAAAAGAAACACAATAAAATAACTTAAGAAAAGAGAAGAAAAGTTTTTAAGAACAGAAAAATAAAACGGTGTAGCAAGGGGATACTCCCTTATGATTAGTTTTGTTGCTATAACTGAAGCTAGAAAAGATCAGCTCTTTTTATAACTTCTCCTTAAGCGTTCCTTGGGTGAACTCGTTGGGTATCAACTAATTCCTTTTTCTTCTTATTGGATGTTGGGTTGATAGAAGGGGTTACAGTAGGTTCAATTGTTATGGGTTGATTTGGTCGCTGTTTCTTTCGACCTAGCTCTTTTGGTGTTGCAGCACCTCAAGATTACTGTGTCCTTTTCGTTTACTTGACCTCTTGGGGGCTGGTGTTTTAACTAGTGTGGACTGAGGAACAGGTGGTGCAGGTCCTACTGCTAGTTCCTCAGTAGTGATATCAGCTATAATTTCTTACAAACTACTACAAGCTTTCTTTATTGTAGCCACTCTGCTAATGGCTTCCTTGATAGCCTCATCAACATCCTCTTCATATTTAGTCTCTGATTATTCCTCAACCACCACTTTTTCTTTGCCTTTGCTGACTGGAGGTGCCCATGGTAGTTTTTCTTCTCTCTTTTTTTCATCTTCTTCATCTTTATCTTCATCTTCCTCCTCTTCTTGTGCTTTACCATCTACTTTTTATTCCTCTCTTTCTGATCCTTGTTCTTGTTCGTCATCTGCTTCTATCTACTCCTATTATTTTTGTTTATTCTCTTCTTTATCCTCATTAACTGGTTGTAGTACTTCCTTATATTCTGATTCTTTTTCACTAGCTGTTGCTGCTTCAGTTGTTAGAGCTTCCTTTTCTGCTATTTCAAAATTAAACTACTGCAACAGATATCAGGAAAGTCTTTGTTTCTACTTTTCATATAGACAGAAAATTTATGTAGATAATCTTCAAGGTGCATCAGGTAATTCTAGAATCGATTATTTTCTTTTCTTTGTGCCTCTACACATTGAGTGATATTGTCACTCAGCTCTTGCACCCTTATTTCAATCCCAATGACCTTTCTTGTCCTATTATAACAACATGTTTTGGTGTTGCTACAGCTGCAGTCTCACTAGTAATTCTTTCTATAGTCCGAGCAGTAAGAGCGCTTTCATTCTTAATTCATTTAGCCTTAGTAGAGATGCTCACTCCAGACACAATACAAATGCTTGTGATGAGTGAGGACAACAACAAAACAATAGTCTTATACTTTTTTATAGCATATTCTCTAAGCTGCCTCTTGATAATTGTCCTAACATCAATTAGTAGATCCTTAAGGATGATGTATAAAAGAATCAATCATTCTTAAGACACTATGGTGGTGTGTATGGTGGATATCAGTCTAAATTTTAAAAATTTAACCCACACTTTAGCAATAGATTTCAAATCAATTCTATTCATTACTCTGGCTTCCTCATTTGCCCATGAACTACTTTCCATTATAAGGGTTTTACGCACATTATTCCATTTTTTATTTGTCATATTCCTAACCATTTTTTAGTACTCACAGTCAACATTAGCTGGTAAATTGTAAAAAGCATTTATTACACTTGGTTATAAGGGGACCTAAGTATTCCTTAATCAAACTGTGCTTTAGTCCTGTTGCAGCGTATTGGCATAAAATCCTTTAATTAGTGGCAGCATAGGGTCCATTGGGTGAGTACAAAAGTCTAGCCAACCTCTCTTTGCTGCAGCAACATATATAGTGTTGCATGTTCCAGAAGGTTGTGGCAGGAACTAGAAACCTTTTTCCTCCAAAATCTTCTTCAGCTTGATAAATTCTTTAAATTTATCTTCGGCCTTGTAACTATGAAACTGTGAGGGATCCTTTAATCAAATCGCGGTCTTCTTATATTTTTTTCATGATTAGAATAACAGAAACTATGTTGTAAGGTAGCAAGAGAACAAGTCTTCAACAAGGGTAGTGGCTTTTTGAGAGTTGTTGATGAGGAAAACAAAGAATTTAAAAGAGAACAAAAGAGGTACAGTAAAACCCTAATATATAGTGACGGTAAAAAAATAAAAAAAATAAAAAAAAATAATTAATTAATGAGATAAAATTAGGAATAGGGATATTTTAAATTTAAAACAAAACTAATTTAGAAAAGAAAGAAGATTGGGTCAAAAATTTAGGGATTATGTAATCCCTTATTATCTTCATCTTGAATTGCTAAGCCAGTTATCATATTTACTCCCAACAGTTGAAATTCTCTATATTTAGTCATTTCTGACTATATGAATTCTTGCTGCAACAAGTAATTTGGTACTGTAGTAATCTACAGTAAAGTCCCTCGTTCAATTAGAAGCGTTGTCTAATTGTTATGTGAACATAATGTTGTAGCAACGTGTGTCAGTATCTTAGCAAATTTTTTTTTTGTAAACAATTTAAAGAAATAAAATAAAGAAACGAAAAGAAATTGAATGCATAAATTAAACACAAATAACAAGAGTGCCATGAATTAAAATAAAAGTCTAAAACAACTTCCCTCATTGAGTTGCCTCCCAATTAGCGCTTGATTTTAGGTCTTTCAACCTAACCCTCATTGATTGCTTATATTGGATCCCTTAGGAATAGATCCTCCCTTGGGTGAGCCACATTAATTCCCATACAATATTTCACTCTATGCCTATTAACCTTGAATACCTGACCCATATTTTCATCTAACAGATCTACTGCCCCACGGGAGTACATTTTAACAAGCATGAAAGGCCTTGACCATCTAGATTTCAATTTCCTTGGAAAAAGCTTTAGCCTTAAGTTATAAAGCAAAATTTGTTGGCCTAGTATTAAATTTCGATGCTGAATATATTTGTCATGCCAATGTTTTATTTGCTCCTTATAAATCCTCGTGTTTTCATAGCAGAATAACCTTAACTTCTCTAGTTCACGTAGTTGAAGCTTCTTATGTTCTACTGTAGCATGCATGTCCATGTTAAGTTGTTTTAATGCCAAATATGATTTATGCTCCAACTCCAATGGCAAATGACAAGCTTTGTTATAGATAATTATGTATGAAGACATACCAAGTGGTGTCTTATAAGTTGTACAATAGGCCCATAAAGCATTATATAATCTAAGAGATCAATCATTTCTAGTAGGGTTCACCATTTTTTCTAAAATCCTTTTTATTTCGCTATTGGACACTTTTGCTTTACTATTAGATTGAGGATGATATATTGTAGTAATCTTATGCTTAATTTTATATTTAGCCAATACTGCAGTAAATATCCTATTGAAAAAATGAGTGCCTTCATCACTAGTGATGGCTCTAGGATTCCTAAACTTTAAGAAAATATTCTTCTGAATAAAGTTCACAATAGCTTTGGCATTATTTGTTGGCAATGTTACAGCTTCCACCCATTTAGATATATAATCTACAACAGCAAGAATATATAAGTTCTCAAAAGATAGTGGGAATTGACCTATAAAGTCTATCTCCCAGACATTAAAGAGCTTAACTTCCAAAATATTTGTTAATGGCATTTCATGCTTTTTAGAGATGTTCCCTGTTCTTTGACATCTGTTACAATATTTAACAAACTTATAAGTATCTTTAAAGATAGAAGGCCAGTAATAACCTACTTGTAACACTTTTACTGTTGTTCTATGACCTTTAAAATGTCCTTCATATGTTACAGCATGACATGTTTGTAATATATTTGAGATTTCTTTATCAGGTACATATCTTCAAATGATCTGGTCTGAAAACATCTTGTACAAGTACGGATCATCCCATTGATACCTTTTGACATCATCAAGAAATATTATTTTCTATTGGTAGGTTAATTCACGTGACAACAATCTACTTACTAAGTAGTCGACAAATTCTGCATAGCATGAAAACCCCGACTACTACAGCATCTGAATAAAAAGGTATTATCATGGGATCCTACTACTTATAAGATTATCATCAATAGAGATGTTATCTTTATAGAAGATTAACTACAAAAGAAAGATAGGGATTATGGCATTGTGAAGGAAAAGTCAGAGACTGTATCGGTATATGTGAAAAATAATCTGGAAAAAGAAGATTCAAATTCTTCTGAAGTAGCATTAGAGCATGAGGAACAAAAACCAATTGAGTCCAATGCTACAAAAGTTCGTGGGTCAACTCGAGAGAGAAGACTACTAGTATGACATTAAGAGTTTGTTACAAAGATCAATGTTGCATATTGTCTTTTAACGGAGGATGGAGAGCTATCAACTTTCCATGAAGCTTTAAATAACCCAGATATTGCTTTGTGGATGATAGTAATATAGGAAAAATTGAATCTCTACACAAGAATACGACACGGGAACTTGTACTACAGTTCAGACCATTGTACATACTACGAAAGGTTTGAGGAGAATGATTTTATCATTTTGCTGTTTTATGTGGATGACATGTTGGTAGCAAGCCTTAACAAAGATTACGTTCAAGAATCGTAGGCACAATTGGCTAAGGAATTTGAAATGAAGACTTGCAACCAACCAACAAGATTCTAGGGATGCAAATTCACCAAGATAGAAATAATATGAAAATTTGACTTTCTCAGAGGAATTACTTGAAAAAAATCTTGTGGCACTTCAACATGCAAGATTGTAAGCCAATTTTTACCATACTTCTTATTAATTTTCAATTATCCTCAAATATGTGTTCTAGCTATAAAGCAAAGAGCAAAGAGATGTCTCAAGCATCGTATGCATTAGCAGTGGAAAGTTTGATGTTCACTATGATATGCACTAAACCAGATTTTGTACAACCAGTGGGAACAATCAATAGATATATGGCGAATCCTGGTGGGGGGTATTGGAAAATTATGAAGAGAATTCCAAGATACATCATAAGATCCTTGGATGTTGCATTATGTTATAGAATATCAAAATTTACTGCCAGAGGCTACGTAGATCCAGATTTTGCAGAAGACCTTGATAAAAAGAAATCCACTACTAGCTATATGTTAACACTTGTAGGAGGAGCTATAAGCTAGGTTTCAGAAGTGCAGACTATTGTGGCTTTATTTATGACAGAAGCAAACTACATGGCACCTACATAAGCTGAAATGAAGTTATTTGGATACAAAGGTTATTAGAGGAGCTCGGGCACAAACAAGGAAAAATTGCTATGTTTTGTGATAGTTAGCAAAGAATCCAGTATTTCATTTTAAGACAAAGCACATAGGGGGTACATTATCACTTCGTTCGAGAAGTAATGGAGAACTTTACAGAAAATCCATACCAAAGAGAACCTAGTAGATATTTTAACCAAGCCAATCAATGCTGATAGGTTTGTATAGAGTAAATCATCTTGTAGCTTAACAAAGACGTAAACAACATGACAATGGCTAAGAAGAATAGATGGTGTAAAGACATGATTGGTTCTCAATCAAGTCTTTAAGTAGGAGAATTGTTGAACATGTGCATGCATGTGGCTAGCATGCAACTTTTGACTCTTGGTATAAAGTTGTCAAGTGGGAAGCATTCAACTTTTGACTTTGGTACCAAAGTCAAAAGTTGAGTGAAATTTTTTATTATTTTAATACCCACCATTGTTGATTTTTTGGGCATGACTTGGCCTATAAATAAAGGTTTCATTTGACCTCTACAATTATCCCGTTTTCTCTAATTCAAGTGAGAGTGCCAAAAAAGTGTAAGTTGAGAGTATTGAGAGCTTTGAGCTCTAGTTCTAGTGTTTTTTAGAGTTTAGGTGTATTGTAATTTTGAGTTGATAGAAAAAACACTACAATACTTGTAACTCCTTTTTACTGGTAAAATATTTCATTTTGTCTTCGCTTATAGACATAGGCCAAAAGTCGAATCATGTAAATTTTGGTATCCATGTGTTATTATTTCTTAATTTTACTTTAACTGCATGACTGCTTCACCCGCCCAATTTCCCAACAATGTCAATAAGTAGTATAATAAGAAAAATTGTGTGCCTTGACTTGTATTTGTGATAGATACTCATTAATGATCTTTAACAAGAATTAGCATTTTTTTTAATCACCCTGCAAAAATTTTCTTTTAAGAAGAATTAGTGGCCTATTAATTAATTCACCTTTATGGGTTACAACATTTTTGTCAATTCTTAATCCAACTCAGAAGTCACAGTATCAAAGTCAACGAAAGAGAAGACAATCGGACAGTCACTAATGAATGATGGGGTGACACTAAACCGATTATTTATATCACACAGGCAAATATTATTAATTCAATCTAATTTATTATAATTATTATCATTTTTAATGAAAAGCAAAATAATTCTTAACGTGTTTAATGCATAGTACTTTTATGGATAACCTACAGTCTTCACTCATAATTGATCGGGAGTCAAATTTATGAAAATTAAACAAAATGAGAAACAAGACAAGTCGGCAACTACTTTTATGGATAACCTACACTAAATGAATTCACACTTTAAATTTTTAATACAAGCATTGTGTTTTCTATTGAAAATTTCATGCCGTCACTCATAGTAACAAGACATATCAATTGTCTAAACATTGATAAAATAATCACTTTATCTACCTTGCTTGAAATTCAAATTTTGAACAATTTAAAAAATTAAACTATTTACAGAGCTTCACGTCACATTCATCAATTGAACAAATTTTAACAAATTTTAAAGAATTAGCTGCCGAGCCGGGTAAAAAAGCTCTTTGCACGTCACAAATGCAATAATAAAATTATGTTTTTCCTCCTCTCCTGCGCATCACAATAGAGCATTCAGCGTTTCACTTAATCAAAGCATGAATTGACAAAGTCATTAGAAATGGAAACAATCGGACAGTGACTACTTAATATGTGTGAAGATTTATGATGTGTTTGGTGACTAAGAAAATTACTGAGAAACAAAGAACAGAGAGAAGAACATTTTGTTTTATTAAATTGAAAAATCTTCTAGTATATACAGAGTGTGTTGAATAAATACATCTTCAATATAACTAACTTAGTTATTTATCAACTAATGAAAGATTGACAGTTGTACATCTTATAACAAACTAATAGCAACTATCTTACATACACGTGAATGATAACTAGGTTATACACACACATGTGATCATTTCTTGTATTTTATCACTTTTTAAGTTAAAATTCTATTTTTGGATGGAATCGTGTCTTTTTTTTTTTTGGGAAAAAAAATTTAAAATATTTTTTTTTCACTTTGATATTAAAAAATTATTTCCAGGTATAGTACTATTAAAAATAAAAAACCATTCGATTTGCAGCTTGCATAATATTTGAAGGAAATATTAGATACAATTTTATTCAAATTCATTTGAACTGCTGTTACTTTCAAGAAACAGAACTCTCTGTCCTGTAGTCTCTTCGTTTGTTTACGTGTTAGCAAATAAGATATTGGGCCAATGGGCCTAACGCGACAAGATCTTGAATTAATTGCCTCTTCTGTTCTCCGTAAATCTTTGCGCAAGTTTTTTGTTCGACAACCTTTTTCGGCCTTTTGCGCTAAATTTCTTTTTTGGTACATTATGCAAAAATTATGATGAAAATGAGTTATTTGAGAACATCAATAAATTTTTATTACATCTAAGATAAGACAATTATACTTAGATTACTCTTATTTAGTTGAATTATATGTAATAAAATTAATTTAACAAAATCTAACTCGTAAATATTCCTTGTCACATGATAAACATACTTAAAAAATCTTAACTGATTGATTGGTTGTTTTAGAATTCTTTTATATATCTATGAAACTTCCAGCTTGCTAACATATTATATTTTTCTCAGTTCATCTAATTTTTTTTTTCAAACATTGCAGCAACAAGGCAACAACCAGTATAAAATAGAGCGAACTCATTTAATGGAAATTTTTCTAGATGCTTTCATGGCAGAATCTCATTGGCCTATTTCTCTTTGCACCTTAGATTCAAGATTGTCCTCTAACAACCTGCATCTTAACTCTCACGTCGGAATTTAAACTTAAACAACGTTACCCATCCCACGTGTCCCCAAATCTTCATATTTCCAAACAAACCCCTGCCAAATCCAGATAATTACCTTCACTCTGCTCGTATAAATTGAGAAGAGGAAGGTCCCTACAAAGCGACGTAAAGCAAAATTACCGATTAAGCCAATGGAATGCAAAGCAAAATTACCGATTAAGCTAATTTAAAAAATCCAGCCAATTGAATGGGTTCAGTGTCACTCAAAAAATAAATAAAAGCATGAAACAACACAATTATCATATTAATGAGACAATGTTAAATTCATTCAGTGTTATTATTTCTCCCATTGAGCACTGTTTAAGTCATTCCCTAGTTTGTTTAACACGCAAAGTACTTTCTTATTTGTCTCGGCAGCAAATCGTTTAAAATTTGTGGAAGTACAGTTAATTGGTGAATGTGACCTGACTCGATAAATCGTTTAGTTTGTATAATTTATAAAAATTTGAGCTTCAAGTAATGTAGACAGAATGATTAATTATTTTAATATTTAGATAAATTGATACATGCGATTTTACTATAAGTGAATGAAATATCTGGTAGAAAACATAATGTTTGGATTAGAAATTTTTAGTGGGAATCTATTTAGTGTAGTTTATCCATAAAACTGGTTGTCCACTTGTCTTTTTCTCATTTTGTTTAATTTTCATAAATTTGACTCACGATCAATTATGAGTGAAGAGTTTGTTAGAAAAATCTGGTCTTCCATTTACTATAATCAGATAAGTGTGATTTAATTATTTTTCATTTTCCATGATGTCTAGAAAAGTAGGAATACTTTGTAAGATTTAGAAGATTAAAAAATTTTAATGCATATAATTTTTTATTCTAAATTGAGCATACTGCTTCTATAAATAATTCATTTCAGCTTTGAACCTATTACTTGTATTTTATGTTTTTGTTTCTCTTCACAAAGATTTTCTTTTTTTCTTTTTTTTTTCCATTCACTTTTTCTTCCATTTTTCCCGACTCCTAAACACCACCTGTCTGAGATAAGGAGATACCGCTACTAGATATTTGCAGAGTGAAACCTGTTCTCTTCATTTCAAAATCATTTACAAGTGATGTGAAGTTCCTAGGAGGAGGTTAGTTGGTCGTGTTGAAAAGTCAGAGTTACATGCATGTAGCCACCAAAGCTACATGCAATCATTTACAAGTGATGTGAAGTTCTTAGGAGGAGGTTAGTTGGTCGTGTTGAAAAGTCAGAGTTACATGCATGTAGCCACCAAAGCTACAGGCATGTGGCCACCAAATTTGAACAAGAATGGAACCGCGTGGGAGCCGTGTATATTTGTCAACCAATTTGGTGTAATAGTACACCAAAGTTTGCCTATAAATACAAATGAAAAATTCATTTGTAAGCATCCCAAAAAAAATATTTGAGAGAAGCATTTCAAAGCTTAGAAGCAATTCAAGTGAATTGTTGAGAGAAGAATCGGAGAGTGTGAAGCAATCGAGAGGCATTTCCTTTCAAGTGTATGTGAAATCTTGGGTGTATTTGGGTTATGGAGAGTAAGATTTGTTACTCAAATATTGTACTCAAATAATTGTTAGTAATACAATTATTTTTCTCTTGCTCCCGTGGACGTAGGCATAATTGCCGAACCACGTTAAATTCCTGTGTCTTTTATTTTTCTGTAATTATTTGGTGCACTTGTTTCTGCATTCCGCGCACAACAATTGGTATCAGAGCCGAAGGTTCGTACTTGAGGAATACGGTACTATTCAAATACGGTACTATTCATAAATACGGTACTATTCATAAATACGGTACTGTTCACGAATACGGTGGAGACGGCCATTTGTACTTAGGAGACAATCTATTGTAAGTAGTGTGTTTTTTTGCATGTCTAGGAAAGTTCTGTCAACAAGACGATAAGAGTCTAAGGAGTCTGGGTTTTAAGTGGGACCGTTGTGACCCCTCCATTCTCCTGGGAACTTTCCTGGTGCATTTATTCGCACGAAATAAACATCATAGAGATTGTTTTTCAAGTAGGAATAGTTCGTTGAGAAAATGGTAGAAGGTGAAACTTCCAGAAGTGGAGAGAGATCTACCCAGACTATTCCGGGAGACAGTTCAGGTGGAAGGAGGGAATTGTCAAATTGCCTTTCAGCACCTATTGTTGGAGGCCAGAAGATCGATGTTGAAAAGTTTGACGGGAAAATCAACTTCGGAATGTGGAGACGCGAAGTTATGGATGCCCTTATTCAAATCGATCTCGACATTGTTCTAAAAAATAAAAAACACTTGTATGACGAAGAAACTTGGGATCGCATGAATGAAAAAGCATGTGGTCAAATCAGATCTTGCTTGACCAAGGAAGTGAAATACATGGTGAAAGGTGAAGAGTGTGCAATGACTCTGTGGCGTACATTAGAAGAAAAGTACTTGCTAAAATGTCCTGAAAATCGCCTCCATGCAATGAGCCAGGTATATGGCTTTCGAATGAAGCCTGGGGTGTCAATGCATGACCATGTCTCAAGATTTGAAAAGTTACTTGCTGATTTAAAGAATCTTGATGAAGATATAAAGGATGAAGTCAAGGCTATGATTCTGCTGCACTCACTTCCAGAAGAATATAGCCATTTTGTGATTACCTTGTTATATGGGAAAAGCGTGATTGTTTTTAAAGATGTCTGCACAGCATTAACCAATTTAGAAATTCGGAATAATGATAAACATTCTGAAAGAACATCGTCTGAAGCTTTAGTAGCCAAAGGAAAGGCGATGGAGAAAAAGAAGAAGCATGGTGGAAAGAACTCTCGGTCTAAGTCAAGAAGCAGAAATATAGCTCAAGATGAGTGTGCCTTTTGTCATGAAAAGGGCCATTGGAGGAAAGATTGTCCGAAGGCTCAAAAGAAAGATGGGAAGAAACCCGTAGCAGCGAACATGGTATACAAAGATGAAAACTCTAATTATTCACTAAGTATTACAGCTACAGCGTATGTGGCTAGTTCGGATGAGTGGATACTTGATACCGGAGCAACCTATCATTTATGTCCTGTAAAGGAATGGTTTATGGATTTTCGTAATTTAGAATCCGGTGCAGTTGTGATGGGAAATGATCAACCTTGTCGCACAATGGGGATAGGGACAATTCGGCTAAAGATGTTTGATGGAATGATCAGAGAGTTAAAAGAGGTTAGATATGTTCCAGTTCTAAAGAAAAATCTAATTTCTATGGGTGCTCTAGAAGCTAAAGGCTACAAAGTTACCATTGAAGATGGCAAAATAAAGTTCACATATGGAGCTATGGTGATTTTACAAGGAGTTCGGCGTCATAATTTGTACTATTTAAAGGGAGGTACAACTAATGAAGCTAATGTTGCTGAAGCGCATAGTGACACCATCAAGCTATGGCATGCACGATTGGGACATGCTGGAGAGAAGTCTTTGCAAACTCTGATGAGGCATAGACTTTTAAAAGGTATCAAAACCTGTAAATTAAATTTCTGTGAGTATTGTGTAGTAGGCAAGAAAACAAGGGTCAAGTTTGGTACGGCTAATCACGATACTCGTGAGATCCTTGAATATGTTCACAGTGATGTATGGGGACCAACCAAGACTGCATCAATTGGTGGAAGCCATTATTTTGTTTCATTTGTTGATGATTTCTCTAGACATGTGTGGGTGTACACCATGCGAGCAAAGAATAAGGTTCTAGAGATTTTCGTGAAATGGAAGAAACTGGTGGAGACTCAAACTAGCAAAAAGATCAAAGTATTACGGTCTGATAATGGGGGTGAATATACTTCTAATCCATTCTTGAAAGTATGCCAGAATGAGGGTATAAAAAGACATTTCACGGTGAGACATACTCCGCAACAGAATGGTGTGGTGAAGCGTTTCAATCAACTTTCTTGGAGAAAGTACGATGTATGTTATCTAATCTTTGGTTTAGATAAAAAGTTTTGGTGAAATGTAAGTAAGCTACGCAAGTTACTTAATAAATCGGTTGCCTTCTGCTGCAATTAGAGGAAAAACTTCTATGGAAATGTGGTCTGGAAAGCATGCACAAGACTATGATTCTATTCATGTGTTTGGGTGTCTAGCTTATTATGATGTAAAGAATGATAAGCTCGATCCCCGTGCAAGGAAAGCTATCTTTGTAGGATTCAAAGGTGGAATTAAAGGCTACAAGCTTTGGGATCTCGAATATAAAAAGTTTGTGTATAGCACTGATGTTACTTTTGATGAAGCTTCTATGTTGAAGGCTTCAAGTTCTCAGCAGGTGGAGAACACGACCAAAGAGGGATTGCAGCGGGTGGAGTTTGATGCAACTTCATATGTACCAGTTAGTTCTACATCAGATAAAAGTTCAACTTTGGAGGTGGCCCCAAGAGTTGAAGAAGAAGTTGTTTCTGTTGATGTCCCACACGAGGAGGAAACAATCGAAAAAGATGTAGAAGATGAAAATGAGTCTATAGCAACAAGGAGGCCAAAACGAGTGATAAAGAAACCCGGGTGGCTTACTAAAGATATGGTGGTAGCCTATGCACTTCCAGTTATTGATGATGACATCCCCAACACTTTCGGTGAAGCATTACGCAGTAGTGAAAGTGATCAGTGGAAGTTAGCTATAGAAGAAAAGATAAAATCTCTTCATCAAAATCAGACTTGGGAACTCGTGGAGTTACCTAAGGGAAAAAGGGCTATTGGCAATAAATGGGTCTACACTAAGAAGCAAGGATCTCCAAATCAATCAACTCTTCGATACAAGGCAAGGCTCGTGGCAAAAGGTTATGCTCAGAAGGAAGGAATTGATTACAATGAAGTATTCTCTCCAGTTGTGAAACATACTTCTATTCGTATCCTACTTGCCTTGGTAGCTGAATATGAGTTAGAGTTGACTCAATTAGATGTGAAGACGGCATTCTTACATGGAGATTTGGAGGAAGAAATCTATATGACTCAGCCTAGTGGTTTCAAAGTTGCTGGAAAGGAGAATCATGTGTGTAGATTGATTAAATCTTTGTACGGATTAAAACAATCACCAAGGCAGTGGTACAAGAGGTTTGATCAATTCATACAAGGGCAGAAATTTATCAGAAGTGAACATGATCACTGTGTTTACTTTAGAAGACTACAAGGTGGAGCTTTCATCTATTTGTTACTCTATGTCGATGATATGCTTATAGCTTCAAAGAATAGAGTTGAGATTGAGATATTAAAAAAGCAATTAGCTTCTGAGTTTGAGATGAAAGACTTGGGTGATGCACAGAGAATACTTGGGATGGAGATACATAGAGACAAGAAGAATGGAGGAAGGTGCTAGAGAAGTTTGGCATGGATGACAAAACTAAATCGGTATGTACTCCTCTAGCTTCTCATTTCAAATTAAGCTCTTCTTCATGTCCTTCCTCCCAAGAGGAGCGTGACTACATGGCTCGTGTTCCATATGCAAGTGCTGTGGGTAGTCTTATGTATACTATGGTGTGTACAAGGTCCGATATTTCTCAAGCCGTTAGTATAGGTAGCAGATACATGCATAATCCGGGTAGAGACCATTGGCTTGCGGTAAAGTGGATTCTTCAATATTTGTATGGGACAGTTGATGTTGGGTTATTGTATAAAAAAGATTGTGGTCAACAATGTGTTGAGTATTGTGATTCTGATTTCGCTGGAGACCTAGACAAGCGAAGATCAATAACGGGCTATGTATTCACATTGAGTGGAGGTCCGATCAGCTGGAGATCGATTCTACAATCGACAATTGCTCTGTCCACTATGAAAGCAGAGTATATGGCAGCAACTGAGGCTGTAAAGGAAGCTATTTGGTTGAAAGGCTTGTTATGTGATTTGGGAGTGATCCAGGAGAACATTAAAGTGTTTTGTGACAATCAAAGTGCAATATTCCTTGCGAAGAATCAAACGTATCACGCTCGGACGAAACACATAGATGTGAAATATCATTATGTCAGAGAGATTATCGAGGACGGTGATGTGTTATTGAAAAAGGTCAACACTAAGGATAACCCATCAGATATGTTGACGAAGGTGATTTCTGGAATTAAGTTTCAACATTGCTTGAAATTAATTCAAATTCTTCGAATGTGTTGAGTTTGGAGAATTGAGAACTACGGTTGGCTTGATCCTAGATTTTGGGTACGTAGGCAGTCATAAAGATGCAATCACTTTGGGGATGATGGTTCGTTGATAGTCGGCTCAGATTTTGACAAATCTTCGCCGAGGTGGAGAATTGTTGAAAAGTCAAAGTTACATGCATATAGCCACCAAAGCTACATGCATGTGGCCACCAAATTTGAACAAGAATGGAACCGCGTGGGAGCCGTGTATATTTGTCAACCAATTTGGTGTAATAGTACACCAAAGTTTGCCTATAAATACAAATGAAAAATTCATTTGTAAGCATCCCAAAAAAAATATTTGAGAGAAGCATTTCAAAGCTTAGAGCAATTCAAGTGAATTGTTGAGAGAGAGCAATCGGAGAGTGTGAGCAATTGAGAGGCATTTCCTTTCAAGTGTATGTGAGAGTACTGGGTGTATTTGGGTTATGGAGAGTGAGATTTGTTACTCAAATATTGTACTCAAATAATTGTTAGTAATACAATTATTTTTCTCTTGCTCCCGTGGACGTAGGCATAATTGCCGAACCACGTTAAATTCCTGTGTCTTTTATTTTTCTGTAATTATTTGGTGCACTTGTTTCTGCATTCCGCGCACAACAGGTCGTATGTGCAATGTCAACCAAAGTCTCGTGAGGAGACCAGAACCAGGTCTGTTAGTCCAAGGACCCCAATTAATCTCTAACTGATGAGCTTCTTCCAAAAATTCAGTCATAACGTCTATGCACGCCCGAGAGAGCAATCTGTCCCCTTTAAGCACGATAGACTCTATCCTTTTCAACTATATCAGCTATCTTCTGGTTACAGACATCAGGTCCAGAGTTAATAAGATCATAAGCATTCTTCCAAAACAGATTAGGTGTCAAACCCCTGGCCCAGCTCCCATCATCATCTCCAGCTCCTGGAATATAATTCCAACTAAATTCCGATGTAGTCCTATTCTGAATTATGCTACTTTGGGAAGAGGCTGAAACAAGGATGATTGGGGTGAAGTCCTAAGAATCATGATCGGGCACTTCATTTAACCAAATGACAGCTTTTTGAGAAATCCAAAGAGGTCGTAATGGCTTCTTTAAACATGATGCAAGTGAAGCAATGTCAGCTCCACTGGCATCCAACCCTTTCGTCCATTCTTCTACACGGTCATTGATAGCTGCCTTCTCTGTGTTTGAAACCCAAAGAGGAAGATGCAAGGAACAGTCCCAGTCAGCTGAGAAGTGACTTGTACTTTTCTCTTGCTCATCGGAAGCATTTGACTCCTGCTAGATAGCAAGACAACAGATTTAAAAATCATAAAGATTTTCATCAGTATTTCTGGCAGCACATGCAAACCAAAAATAACATATTTATATAAAACAGAATAACTGGAAACATTATGTTAAATTAGCTAAGCTAAGCCTAGATGTAACAACCTCGCTCACAGAGTCACAAACATAAATTAAGCGCACTTGGTACTTCTTTTGTAGTAAGCTCTTTAGTTAAAACAGGTTCCTTATAAGCATTGTAAATGCTTTTCTGACTCTAAAAAGCGCTTTTCTTTATTCAATCTTACCTAACATTATGTAATAAATACGCAGATGAAAAATAAATAAATAACACTACTTGAAAATACTCTCAATTTCAATCTCATATTACTCACGCGCTGATCACAATAAATTCAAGTCAAGGCTGAGTAAAGTAGCACAACTTTCACATAGTATGGTGAAAGGCAAATCAGTAACTAATAAATGAAAGAACATTACCAGTACTCACCCCCTTGGCAAGCACAACGCTGCCATTGCACACTTTCTTGCGATAATTATAAAGGGCACGGTTCAAAACACGTCCAAATCGGTATCGTTTTGGACATGCTATCCGGAAACCACTTCCCTTTCCTCTTCGAATCAATTATCATACACCCTCCCTTCTGTCCTAACCATTCACAATAAAAAAATAGAAAAAAAATTAATTTCAAATCCTCACATTTATTTGATGTGATTAATTAGAAAAAAGAAAAAAGAAAAAAGAAAAAAGTGAAGATACCATAACAGCTAAGAGGGCCACGTGGAGGTTGAGGCGGGACGTGTTGAAGGACCAATTGTTGGTGTCACCGTCGTTGGATTTAAAGTAGCAAGTGGGGTGGAATTTTGAGGAGTACCAGAGACCGCAGCGCATGTTAGCAAGAAGAGGAAGTTGCGGCCATAGCTGCGAGATTTCGCCGACGAATATCGAGTCGTCATATATTGATCTCAAAGCGTTGTAGAGTGTGTTTTGTCTTCTCTTTATTGTCCTTGCTGCTCTGTATATGCTTATGTTTGCTTCGTTCTCCATTTGGAGACTTTGATCGTGCGACACCGCCACAATCCCAAGGGCTTTTTGGCGAAAGTGTCGTAGACGATGGACCTATTAAGAACACGAGTCGAAGAGTAAATAAAATACTTTAATGAAGGTGTGGTGTTGCTTAATCGTGTTTATATCATATATGGCCAATGGACTAGACCGCACGAGGTACAACACGAGTACGACACGTATTTGTTTATTATGGTATGGTACGAGTATATTTTGATGGAGCACGTGATATAGAACAATACGCATGTGGTTCGGACTGGGATTAAAATGTTAGACACGCAAGTCTTAAAAATATGGCACGATTAGAGATGGATTAAAGCACGGCACATAAAAAAACAAAAAATAAAAATATTTCATTTTTAATGAAAATAAACTTAAAATTTTATGATTTTATGATTTTATAAATACCTTAAAATTGAATCTTTTAATATATTTTATTATCTCAAGTTTTTTAAATTTATTTAATTCTTAGTTTCAAAAAAATTATAATTGATGTATGCTTATAATTTATTAAATAAATAAATAATATAATGATTTTAATAAATAAAATTATAAATATCATGATTTTATAAATGTGTATTAATATTATTATGAACTATGATATATGATTCTACATAATTTCAAGTTAACAATTAAGTAACCCTTAAGAAAAATTTGTTATTATTATTTTTATTGAGTATTATAAAAGAATTCTAATGCTATAGAGTCAAACTTAGTATTTAATATTACATTTTCTTATTATTATTAATTTATTATTGTTGAATATGGACTAGAGTTTTGAATTTTTAATTTTATTAAATTTGAATAAAGGCATATGGATCCAAAAAGGTATATAGACTTGAAAAAAAATACGCCAATAATTTGATAAGCACTCTTAAAAAAATAAAAAAGTTTAGTTGGTTTTTTTTCTTATGCACGGCATGGCATTGCACTGCACGTGTGGGCATGGCACTTTATGAAACATATAGTGGGCACGGTACGGCACGGGCACGGGCACGAGCACGAGCACACATGAGCTTTGTTAGCCTAGCTCATTGGCCACTTCTAATTTATATGAATCCAATCCTTAATTAAGCGTGCTTTTGATATGCTATATTGATGTATTGTATTATTTTATTTTATTATATTATATGATAATATTAATATGATATTATATAGTATTTAGTATTTCGGTGTATTATATTAATTTTATATTAATATTAAATTAATATTATTTAAATTTAGTATTATCTATGTTAAATTAATAATTTTATAATTATTATATATTAATTATTAATATATAAATTTAATGTTATACAATAATATAATAAAAATATATTATTAGTATTATTAAACAAATAATATTATCATATAATATATTTTATTTATTAAATGATTGTTGAATAATAAAATAATTGTTTAAATAAAATAACTTATTTTTATAATATTACAATGAAATACATTTGCTTCAATTGAGAATGCACCATTTAGGGCCTCTTAAATTTTACCTAACATGTTCTTGGTATTAAGTTAATAGGAACAGTATTTTAATACCCTATAACATTATGTTCTAAGCACACCCTAAAATTATCTTGGGTTGAGTTGGATTGTTATTAGGTTGAATTGGATTCAGATTATTAGGTTAAAATCATACTAAAATTAAAGATTAAATAAAGCAAAAGATATGAAACTTGAAACCATACTTATCAAAATCAAATATAAATCTAATATAATATGAAAATTTCATTTAATTATCTAATCTTCAATAAAGAAAGCTAAAAGACAAATTATCTTAAAATTAAGAATATTTCAACAATGAACTACTCGACATGCATGTTATGTAAAAATAAATAAACTAATTCAATATTATAAGTTAAAAATAAAATAAAAAAGAATTAAGAATAAATAAATGAGAATTGAGATTTGGAATTAGAGGTTAGAGCAGTACATACAACAGTAAAATAATCTCTTTTATAAAACAATAAAAAAGAAGTTAAAAATTATATTAGTTGTTAGGTTTTTAGAGTTTTGCAATTAAGAATTAATATATTTTTATGATCATCATCATCACCGTAAGTTAGATTGGTTTAAACGAGTTCATCACAATCAATTCAACCCAACTCAAATATTAATTATGTTTAAAAAAAAAATCACTCAATTAACTCATAATAACCCACTCAACTCGTCAAAATTAGATTAGGTTGGACTAGGTTGAATTTGATCCATCGAGTTGAATTCGGTTTGTCCACCCACCCCTGCATATAAGGCACATGATAAAAGAGTGAGTGAAAATGATAAACACACAAGCTAGTCATATGACAAAATAATAAATAATATTGTGTGATATTATAGTTTTTTAAATGGGTTATTTTTAAAACCTCCCTTGAGGTTTAAGGCAACCTTTACCACTGGATGGCAAGTTTCTTTGTATTCTCACTTACTTGCCTTTCTGTTAGTATGGATACATGTTGACTATTAGTGGATTGTCAAAATAACCAAAATACCCTTTTAGATTATTAAGCTAAGGAGTAGTACAGTTTGGTACCTCAAATTTGTTAGGAAGCAAATTATATAGTTTGGTAAAAAGTCATAAGTACCTTTATAAAATAACAAATATACATTGACCAATATTAATTTTATTTTTCTTAAGAAAAACAAATCAAAGCTGCCAATATTACCATTAGGGGTGTTCAGAATCCAATCTGATCCGCTTAATCCGTCTGATCCATAAAAATCCGATCTGTGGATTGATGGATTGGATTTGGATTGAAATTTTAAAAATCCACAATTGGTGGATTGGATATGGATTGACTTCTGTAAATCCGTAAAAATTCGTGAATCCGCAAAAAATAATAAAAATTTTATTTAATTAAATAATTAAACTTGTAAATATGTCATTAGTACTTACTGGTAATAATATAAAATAAAAAATAATTAAATAAATAAATATAGCTTCCTAAACAGTTAATTTTCACATACTGATCTAAACAAATGAGATTTTTTCTTTTTGGTATGTCGTGCTTTAAAACTTTGAATGTATTTTCTAGCTTTATTCAAATAATTAATTTATTTAAATTTTATTTAATTTTAAATTTGATCAGTAGTAAAGTTATTTTCATATTAAAATTTTTTATTTAGTTAGTTCATGAATTGGACAAAATAAAAAAATTTTAGTTTACAAAAAGATCCGTAAAATAGTGGATTGGATATGGATTGAGTTAAATCCACATCTGATCTGCAGTTATATGGTTTGGATTTGGATTGAATTTCACTGACTCGTGGATTGGATTGGATCGAAAATTTAGAGTCTGTAAAATCGTGGATCAGATATGGATTGATGCCTAATCCGTAAAATCTGATCCGCGAACACCCCTAATTACCATTGTTATCAAAGGTGATATTGGCAGCATCTTTCTTTATTTATACATCACTTCACCTAATATTAGCCCCCACACCATTGCACATTTATTTTCAAGCAAAAGATGCATAGCCAATCAACCACTGATCAAGTTTTTGTTCAACGTCCCAGTCAATCCATTCAAATTCCACCATTGCCATACAACAACAACTCAAATACTGAAACATATCAACCATCAACAAACACATGAATTTCCAAAGTTCAAACACATCATGCAGGTCAAACATGCAACAAAAATGTAAGCCAATATTATTCAGATGCTAATGGCTAGCTAATTAAGTTCTTAAATCTATATGCAAATGCCATATGACAAATTGAAATAAAGATATGAGAATCAAATGATAATCCTCAGAAACTGTATTATACATGCATGAACAAACCTAAATGCAACTACTTTAAGTGGTGGGATTCCTAAAAAAAATAACTTCAATTGTGGGCCTATTTTTGAAGGAAATATGAGTAGCTTGGTGGACTCTCATGTCATTAGCATAATAAATAATAATGTGAAGAAAGTGAAGAGCATTGTCAAGAAGTTACAAAAATTTGGACGCTTTGAAGGTGCAATGAAGACATTAATGTATTGTAATGTAGTGTTGCTAGCAGTGAATGTTATGAAGCTTAAGATGCATATGTAACAAAACTAGGTAATCTAGATGCTTGTATCTTACGTTAGTAATGGAATAAAAAAAGTTTATGCTTAATTACTATTTGAAACATAAGTGTCATTACAAACAAATTGCAGCAAGCACAAATAACACCCGTTCAATTCAAAGAATATGTTAGATGAACAACAAACCATCCTAATAAAGAATCCAACCTGTAAATTTAACACTACACAAGCATGATTGTAAATGACAATAGTTAAATTGAAAACTAGTGTGCACATGAAGACCAAACCAACAAGCAAAGTGATAATAATATACGAAATCAAACTACTAGCCAAGAGCACCAACCAGCAAGCAAAGGTAACAACAATTCAAATCAACACTACCTAACCAACAAATACATAATCAATCTCCAAACCGAACACAAACCGCCAACACTACAAAAACAATAATATATAGAAATAGACTAAAAACAACTCAACACCAAACCGACAAGCACAAATTCATTGCAGTTCAATTTAGTGTGCTATAGATCACAAGCCAACAAGATAAAGAATAAAGATTAAAATTGAACACAAATCTAGTAACATGTAGCAATAATGGTTAAATTAAAAACCAAACTAGCAATCATGTAACCTCAAGAAAATAATTCAGCAATGAACAACATCAATAAGCAAATTTGTTATCCATGAATATTTCAAAAATAGGATGTCAATAAGAATTAACACAATAGCACCATAATTTAAAAGATAATGATTCATTATATACATTTTAGTAGCTTTCAATTCGTGACAATTACAGTTAGCTGAATTTCATTAACTTTTACAACCAGTAATAGCCTATATCTTAAAAAAAAAATTACTTACAATTTGCCATGATAGACAAGTTATAATTCAGACATGGCATTGTCATCATAATGTGAGTTTGCCACATTTATGCAAAATGTATAAAACCTCTATCTTATGCCTATGACTGATTACCAAAATATGATACAATATCCAAGTTGCAATGGTTATACTTAAAAAGTTATTGTATCATTAGATCCTAGAAAAGAATATGATGTATAGGATTAGCTTGGGTGTTGTTGCCTTTACAATAATATAAACAATTGTGCTGTTGACATGCTGATGAATGCAATAACTTTAATTTTGTTACTCTTGAGTTACTTGTCCTTCATTGTCAAATAGACCTAATTAGAACTTTATTCAGTTTTTATGTGCACTTTATTTGATAATATAAACAAAATATAAATAAGATAGTAAAGATAATACTTAGTCCAATGACATTGGACTAAGTTGACGCCATATTTCTAACAAATGCAGCATTTGAAGCAATACCACTACCACCATACTTTGAACCAAAGCATTCACCTTTTCCATACACACACGTATGTGCAAGTGTGTGTGTGTTAATGGTTGACACACACACACATATTAGTGGTTGATATGTTACTTTCAAAATAGTCATGCATGAAAATAAGTTACAAAACCATAATCGGTAACTTTTGAAGAATTTTGCTTCAGTTCCATTTTCTTAACATTTAGACATAAGGATCGTATTATGGCCGAGGAAGAAGCACAGTTCATTAGCTATACTTAAATGTAACAAAGTGTTTGGATTCAAGACTGTTAGAAGGTTAATATAAACGCAAAGTTGTTGCTGTGTAATGGTTTTCCATGCCCATGTTGGCAAGTGCAGCAGTGTGCTACAACAGATTGCGGAGGTGACACCAAATATTGTAAACAAATATTAGTAATTAGTTTAGATTTTTCTGATTTATTATATAAATAGCTCATTTTGAACTTAAAATCTACATGTATTGTACGTTTCTTTTACTTTTAATAAAGATTTTCTCTATTCTTTTTCTTCTTCTTTTCCTCTTTCACTTCCATTTTCTAAACCCCAAACACCGCCAATCTTTAATTTTCTAGAGTATTAGCTACTATTTCTACAAATACAGAACTGCTGTCTGTTTGTCTAATTACTATCAAGAAACTAAGTAATCTGTCTTGTGGACTCTTTGTTCATTGACTTGAACGGGTATAATTAAGGGGCATTCCTTTCTTCAAGAAAGTATTATCCAATAAAACGTTAAGAATTATTTTGCTTTTCCTTCAATATAATGATTAATCATAATGAATTGGATTGATTTAATCATGTTTTCTTATACCTGTGTGGTATAAAATGTATAAGAATGAAATTTTTAAACATAAATATTTTTCTCATTCAAACTAAAGCGACCATATTTTAACAAATAATTGTCTTGTATTTCATATTATTTATCATATTAGATTATTTTCATTTTAATTTATCATCACACCACTCTTCCCTAGGTCCCATATATACCCTACTTTTTTGCATGAGATTAATTTGTATATGAACTACAGAAAAAGCGGCCCGATGCCACGCCTGATTTGACAAATTTCTGAGTTTACGTAAATGACTAGTTTGTTGTTCAATTTCAACAAAATTTGTTGATTTTACTAGATTAATTGTTTAATTATTGCAGTGTAACCTGATGAAACAATCAATTCAAGTTGACAATCTCCCTACCCCTCCTCAATTTACAATTCAGGTTGTGGGCGATCATCTATCGATAATTTTATCACCTTTCTCTGTACTTCATTAGTCATTGAATGATTTTACTAGTTTAATCGCTTAATTGTTTGAGTATAATCAGTAATTTGATCGTCTATCAGCAAGAGATTTAAAATTCACTCTCCAATTTTCATTAATTTAGTGTAGTGAAGATTTAACTAGCTAGGTAGATAATGTGGTTATGAAAACTTGATTAAGAGTTTAATGCAATCAAATCTACTTTAATGATTATTTAATGCCAGAGATTTAACTTTAACTATCATCACGTTATTCTAACAACAAAATTGCAGAGCTTGGATATTTACTTGAACAGTTTCACTGTCTCTATTTCAGACACATTAGGGAAGCTGAAGCAATTGCAATTCCTGCATGATCATTTCCTAATTTCCCCAAGTGTTCTTACAATGATTCTTTAATGCCGTTCATTCCAGTTCTATTTGGTTGTTAACTTTATTTAGTTATTTATCATAAATTATTTTCTCACTTAAAGTTAGAAATCTACGGATCAACAACTTTTTATTTTTTCTTTTATATGACAGTTTACAATGTTTGGTGTATATTCATAGTGCCTTTACATGAATACAAAAATGAATTTTTTTTCTTCATAGTAATTTTTTTTTTATGGCCAATTGCAGTTTTAATAACAATTCAAATCCAGCCTAAATCATAAAATGTTTAATGTTGGTTTTCTTCTCAAATATTTCAAGAAAAACCTGCAAAAAGTAGGTTCCCCAAATAGAGGTGGAGGAGAAAATGGCAGAGGTCTTTGCTTCATGTCTCTGGTACAGGCTTTCAGTAGAGTGCCCAAAAATAAGCAATGCATGTAGGCTATATTATTATCAGCAAAAAGCACTACTGATATATAGGGATCGGCTTTTTTATTTTTGAGTCTAAGCATGCTTGAAAGAGTAGAGTGGTGCCTCTTATTCAAACATGCATGGTAGAGTCAATTCCATTTTATGAAATTGCAGTTTCAAAAATAAACGATATGTCTTCATTATCATTTCAGAAGGAAATAGATCAAATGAAGCAATTGTAGTAGGAGTTGTTGTTGGTGCTGCTATAATTTTTACAAACTCTCATACCAAGGAAAACTTAGCTTTAAAACCTAGTATGATGCTTTGATTTATAAAGTAATTGGTATATATTTTGTACCTTCCATACATTTTGTTCTGTTATTATTATTGCTTGATAACATGTTTGTTGAGTTGTAGAGTGTTTAGAATTTTGATATTGATAAGAGTATAAGTGCTATACAACACACTCCTTTCTTTTTATACAACTTTGATTGATCATTTTTTCTAATTTATCTTAGGCATCAATGGAGTCTATCTGAGTATCAATTATATGACGACACAGGTCCATATGTTCTAATTGTTTTCGTTTTAAACTTCAATTAAATTTCTATCTGTTTAACTTTGACAAGTAAGAGAGAGGGATGCAACCGTCCAATTAAATTTAAGTTTCAACTGGGCAATCCAAGCATTATTGACTTATGCTTGTCAAATTTAAATTTGAAAATCTCACCTTGTCAATGTAGTGATGTTGTGGGATTGTCTCACGTAAGTTTTTATCCTCATGATCTCTTTAATAGGAAAAGTCTTAGGTGCTCTTAGTCAATGGTAGAATTAGAATTTTACTTTGATGGAAGCCATAATGATTAAAATATACTTTTAAGCTGGTTATGACATAAAATCGATGTTGAAAGTGTTTTATAACACCCTAAACACATGAAAAAATTTGTTTACAATGTTGTGCATGGTGTGTCCATATTTTATAAATTGTAAACATCTGCATTAAAGAAACTATATATATATATATATATATATATATATATATATATATATATATAAGTGAGGTTAAAAGCCCTCATTTGACAGACTAAAAACTTTTTTACTTGTCGGCTAATACTTTGAAAATTGAAAATTAATAAACTTTCGACATCAATCTCTACATGCATAGGTAATCTCAGTCTTTAAGGAATCTCTTATCACACTCCAATGTGTTAACTTTTATTATACCTTTCACTATCTGGAACCTCAGGGTCATTTTGGTCTTTAACTTTTCATTAAATTCTTTGAATGGAACTCTTCCACTCCAATGCTCAAATTCTTTCATTTGCCTTGTATCTCTTTTGTACTTTTAACACTACTACACAGTATACTTTCTGTAGAAATATTAATAGAGAATTTTGGTATTAAGAGGAAAAATTAAAAATTAAGGATAATTTAGGTGTTCAAATGGTGTGAAAATAAAAAAGGGTTTCTTCATGTCAAAAACGAAATTCAAATAATATCATCACTCAATTATGAATTCCTTTAAAAAAAATTGACAAATAAGAAAATGTCGTTCAAACATTGGGCTTAATATGACAACTGACAAGACCATCATTTCCTCCAATCTTCTCTTTATGAGACTTTTGCTCAAGTTTTTTGGCTCAATTTTTGCTCAATTTTAATGTTTCTTTTTTTTTTTTCCCTCCTTCTCCCCCCACAATTCTCTCTTTTATTTTTTTTTTCCTATGTAAATTATATGAAAATTGACTTAGTTTAGAACATCAATAATTTTTATTACACCCAAGATAACTTATAAGGACAATAACACTAGGATCACTAAAACATTGACATGTTTGCACTCGGGGTTTGATCGCATTTACTTGGCAGCAGCCGCACATTTACCTGCAAAGTAATTAGGATTTTGGGCTAGTTATCATAAAAATGTTGGGCTTGTCTTTTATATTTAGAGTAATGCTTTTGACACACCTTTGCCATCTTTATAGAACCCCACGTTTGCGATCATAACTCTATTATTGGCAGAAATTGCATAAAAGGACAAATATGAATTTAAATAAATTAAAATATTTTTACACTTACAAGTCATGAACCCTCTATTCGTTAAATAGTATATATAATTATTTTAAAATCAAATTAATTTTGAGGTAATAACGTAATAAATTATATGATAATAAGATTTATATTCTAAAAAATTATGTTTGATATGTAATTAAATTTTATTGTAATCTTTTGCCCTTTTTATAATTTTCATCAAAATAAGAGCTATATATAATAAGTGGGGTTTCATAGGAGTTTTAAATGATGTGCTTGGAACTTCAGTTTGACATTTATAAATTAGGCCTATGTTTATTTTAGTCTATTCAATAGGTAATAAACTTGGTTTGAAAAATATCAGTGGTGTGTTGCTTATAAAGTTTTGTAATTAAATGCCAGGCCAACTCAAACTCATGAATGTACCTTGCCCCACGACACAACGAACATACTAAAAGCAAAATCCAAACTCGCATACCAATTATTTGCCAATTTACATAAAGTTATTATATGTTTGATAACAATTCTTTCTTAATTGGTCTATATAGAGAAATAACCAGCAAAATAAATAAAATAAAATGAATTCAATTAAATGGAAATTTGAAAAGAGCAGTGGATGACATTTATGTGTAAGTGAAATTGCATTCTGTTTGTGGGCTCTCGGAAAAAAAATAAAAGAAAGAAAACACAGTATGAAACTGATGCTGTGCTCTTTAATATTTTTCCAGATACTATTATGGCAGATTCTCATAGATTCTAGGACTTAATTTCAAACAAACACAGCAAACAAAGAAGCCATTAAGCCTGTAGCTGAAAGAGCTAGCATTTTCATTTTTGGCCAAACATATATATGAGAAGATTATTATTGTTGAGCTTCATAAGGCTATAATTGGAAAAAAGAAATTCAATATCGAGATCGAAAATGGATCCAATAAATTATAAAATATTGTTAGCTCAAAGCCCATATAATCAATGGGCCACTACTTGCTGATGCTCTCAATCGAAATTTTTCTAATAAGGTGACGTTGGAAGCGGGAACGAGCAAATGATAAAATGGGGTTCATCCTTTATTGAGCCCAAAGGGACAAGATCATCATTAATTTCCTCCTCTTGTCGATAGATCTTTACTTAACTTTTCGATTTACAAAATATTATATTGGTTAATATAATTAGAAGTTTTACAAAATATAAGTAAAAGTATAATATTTAAAGATTTTAAATTTGTTAATCTAAAATTTTCATTCAATGCTTGTGTTTGAGAAAAATCTAATGTGTACTTGGGTATACTCTCTCATTATTCATTGAATTTGGGCATTTAGACATTAATATTCAGTACTCTTAAGTAATTAGTTGAGAGGTATACGTGACAAAAATTTAACATGTGAAATAATAGATAGCGAAATTATCTAAAATTTTCCTTGATCATTAACTTTGTCAAATCTCCATTAACTTCATTGACTTGGTCAATTTATGATCAAACTTGACTACTTGAAAATTAAATAATGCTAGTAATCTCAAAATACTCAAATGAGATGGTTTAACTAATTATTTTGAAAAATAAAAAATTATTAAAATTTATCTTCAAAAATTGATAAATACCATATCATTTTTTCAAGTTACTTCGGAAAGTTTTGTCTCTAAATTGAGAAGGACAAGACACAAAACAATAATGAATATTGCATCGTTTAAGACTAATTAGACTTACAAATTATTCCAAAATTCTCACTTCACTTTCTTGGACGAAGCATCCCACGCAACGAATAAAGTAGTCCAAGCGTGATTCATGAAACTTGACTTTTTGACTCCAAAAAACGCCTAAAGAAAATTTGCCTGCAATAGCAATATGGTGGGCACAATTTCAAAGTTCGAAAATGCTAAAATTTTGTCACAAATAAGTTTCTTCTTATCACATGCACTATTCAAGCCATTTTTCAACATTTTCTCATTGCCCTGAAAGCTCATATCCATGCGTGATTCATGAGCCAATCAATTTCTTGGTAAAATTGGAACGCAAGAACCGATTGGAGCATAAGGACAATGTCACGATTGAAGATTCTCAGCAAGACCAAAGTGCATCACTTTTGGAAAGCAATCTAGCAATTTGCCATGCCTTAACTAATTAATGGCTTGACAATGTCACGATTGGTCCACATTAAGCACACGGCAAGGTCAAACAAAGTATCACAGCTGGCTCAACGACTACTAGCCAAAATAAGAAGACAATTACGTCCAGTTACATCACTATTGCTAGTAAATATAATAGATTGCTTAGGTGGCCGTGGCATCAATCTACTAACTTTATGCCATGTGTCTAATATGCCCTTATAAATTCACTAATACAAATTAATTTCTACCAATATTACCGAATGATTGTATTTTATGGTTTTGTTTAATTCGAATAAAGATATTTTGTTTGTATGTAAAGGTAAACATCTTCACCACAAGAAAACAGGTAATAGATGACAGCAAATAAGATAGTGCATGACAGATAATTTATCCTTCATTTATGTCAATGTCATTAATTTATAACAGAATTTTTTCCGTCATGAATTCATGATGGTTTTTTGCAATTATATACTTGTCACATAATATTTTAATGTGAAAAAATGATTAAATTAAAATTAAATTTATTTAAATTTTCGTACCTTTCTTTTTAATTTTTTTGTTAGGAAATTGAATTATCATTTATAAATTTATTATTCAATTTTGTCAAGAAATTATTTAGACAAAATATATGATGGCTATTTCCCATCATAAAATTATGATTTTTTTTAAAAATATATTATAATTATAATTTATTGATGAATTCTTGTTCACAAATTTAATTAACTAATAAAATGAATATCATAAAAAAAACCAAAAACAATTAATATTAATTAACATCCATTGAATCCAACAAATTAATTTCAAAAGAAATTGATTTGATATCCAATGTGATCACCACCAATACATTATAAAACATCTCAAATTGAAAAAACCATCCCAAAGTATAAAATAATACTTAAATTCCAATCAAACTCTAAGAAAAGCAATTAAAATTTCAGCCACCAAGCCAAATTACCCAATAAAACTTCTGAAGTTTAATGCAAGTATTCCAATAGCAAGATCTCTAGCAAAACTTCTAGTAGCAATACAATCTTCCAATAGCACTCTAATTCCAGCCATATACCTAGTAATATTCCAACTCAAACCCAGCAAACTAGTCTATGCAGAATCAATCAAAATACCCAATGTTATCAAATGCCTAACATCTACACTACAATCCTTAACAGAAACCATTATGGTTTGACACTATGAATTTAACTTCAACAATATTTGTATTTCCATGCTTATACTAACCATTTTGCTGATGTGACAAGGATGTCGAAAAAATGGTCAGCCCACTCCAATTGAACATCATCTAATTCATCATGAGTGTGGTTTCTTTCCACTAAACTATTAATCACAAGATCAATATTGTCAGACTTCAAAAATAATGTCACATATATAGAATAAAAGAAAGTTAAGTTATCTTGTCAGCCACTTACATTGTTCATTAACAAACTAATGTGTGCTGTTATTTCCTTTTTGTACCTTAAGACATAATAGCAACACTCTAATTTAGCCATTTTTTGTTTCAAAGCCTATTCACAAAAAAAAAAAAAAAACTTACACAACCCATCTATTTTGCAATATCTAAAAAGAATTTTAGTGCAAAAGTTAAAAAAAAAAAAAAAAAAAAAGAGGGAACGTGAAACTTGAGCAAAGATTTGTGGAGAAATTAGGAGATAATGAAGAAAAAATGAGATTAATAAAAAGAATTTTGCCTATAATACAAGAGACTTGTTGCTGTTAAATTGCTCAGACTCTAGGTTCAGAAAACAGCCATGACTATTAAAACTCCACGCTTTATTATTACCTTACTCTTAAAAAGCAAATCACGTACAAACCAATGCAAACTCAGAAGAGAAGGAAAAATGCATGCATGCAAATTACAAGGAAGAAAGAAATAAACAAGAGCAAGAGCAATAACAAAACATATCAACAAAACCTGTATGAAGGATGACCATTCATGTCTCTGAAAACGATAGCTAGCAATGAAGGAGGGGCACAATCAATTTAGATTTGATTGTCCTGTATATCTGCCTCCAACATTTTTAAGTAACGAGTCTCTAATTTTTAAGAGTCTTGTTACAATTTCTTTTGCATTGATTCTCTGCTTAGGGGATTCTACAGTGCACTCCATAGCTAAATTGAAGACAAGTGACACACATTGCTCTTTTGCAACAAAATGTATGTCCTCCCGACTTAGCAAATTTGCACCAACAACTTCCATAATTGAAATGGGTATCCAATTATCAACCCAATGCTTTAATGTCATTTCCCCGTTAAAAATTTTGTCTGTAGGTTTCTTCCCAGTAAAAGTTTCCATTAACATAATCCCAAAGCTATAGACATCTCCATTTGTGGATGCTCGTCCTTCTCTTCCATACTCTATGAATTGCAACAATTACATAGTAAGATAAATCATTAATAATAATTTCCCCATCCAATAAAGATCATGAAACGTGAATAACTTATTAGGAAGTTTACAAGAAATAAAAATTATTTTTATTGCACAAACCTGGTGCCATGTAGCCTATTGTGCCAAGTGTTTGTGTTTGAGTTATAGATTGATTTTCTCCAGTTAAGAGCTTTGCGATACCAAAATCACTCAAATGAGAAACCATATTCTCGTCCAACAATACATTGCTGGGCTTTAAGTCACAATGAATTATAGGAGCTGAATAACCAAAGTGCAGATATTCCAAAGCTGATGCAGCATCTATCATTATGTTCAATCTTTGAAAAATATCCAAAGTGCAGTTACTCGAATACAAATAATTCTCCAAGCTTCCATGAGGCATGTATTCTAATACTAACGCTTTAAACTCTTCATTTGAGCAACTGCTTATAACTTTGATAAGGTTTCGATGGCGAATACTTTTCATTATTTCACATTCAACATCGAAACTCTTAAATGCTCTTCCATATTGGAGGTTGAAAACCTTCACTGCAACTTCCATCCCGTCCTCAATTCTTGCCTTGTAGACAGAGCTAAAACCTCCTTTGCCGATTAGATTGTTTTCACTAAATCCATTTGTTGCTTGACAAAGTTCTAAGTATGAAAAATTTTTCCACGTTGGTTCTAGTGGCATATTAGCATCATTTGGTGGCCGTTTTTCTCTCTTTCGATATCTTATGATCAACAAAATGACTACTATCATAAATATAGTACTCAATGGCAAGAAAATCCCTAGGAGAAGAGCACTTTTCCATGATGTATGGTGGATGCTAGTTTTGCATGGTGGGACTTGTAAATTGGGTGAACCACATAATAATTCATTTCCTTTAAATGATCCAGCTGAGAAGTTTCCAAAAGATCCTCCCTTAGGAATTTCTCCTTCTAGCTTGTTGAAAGAAAGATTTAGATCTTCAAGATATAAGAGTTTTTCTAAAGCTACAGGAATAGCCCCAGAGAGATTGTTATTAGACAAGTTTAAAGATTTCAAGCTTATCAAATCACCAAATGAATTAGGAATCGAGCCTTGCAATCTATTGTACCCTAAGAAGAGATATTGTAGCTTTTTTAGGCCTCCAATTTCTGTTGGGATAACTCCTGAAAAATTATTCATCGAAAAATCAATTGCTACCAAAGCCTTCAAATTTCCAATCTCTAATGGGAGTGGGCCAGTCAAAAAATTTGATGAAAAGTTGAGGTACAAGATATCCTTAAGGTTCCAAAAAGTTAAGGGAATAGAAGTTAACTCATTAGAACCCAATAATAGTATCCTCAGAGAAGCCAGATTATTAAAGCATGCAGGGATTGATCCCAAAAGCTTATTACCGCCCAACTCCAACCGATACAGTTCATCCAAACGACAAAGATCTTCTGGGATTGATCCTTCTAATTTGTTATCTTTAAGAACCAAACGTTGAAGCTTTTGTAATTTGCCCAGAGTAATCGGAATTGATCCATTCAATTTATTGCCTCCCAAATTAATGGATATCAAGTTGGACAAGTTGCCGATTTCTTCAGGGATGCCGCCACTAACGTTACAATGGAACATGCCGAAGTCTTTCAAAGAATGAGAAAGATTACCGATAGACGTCCTAGGAAGAGTGCCATCTAGTGGATTTTTTGATAAGTAAATAAGTGTTATAGACTTGCAATTTGACAACGAGGATAGAAAGCTCAATTCTGGAGTTGAAGATGTCAAATAATTACTTTCTAAACCTAGTCCCTCAAGGTTTCTTAAGTTGCCAAATGTGTTGGGAATAAACCCGGAGAATGAGTTGCCTGCCAACGATAGTTTAGAGAGTTTAGAAGCATTAAAGATGAAATGAGGAATTGTGCCACAGAAATTATTACCCCACAAAATAAGGTCTTCAAGATTTGGAAGTCGAACGTCTGCGATGGACGAAAGACTTCCCGAGAGACAATTATTTTGAAAATGAAGTATTTTGAGTGTTGACACATTGAAGATTGTAGCTGGGATAGTACCAACTAATTTGTTTAGACCAAGCACCAATTCCTCCAGATTATGGAGATTACCGATTTCAAGTGGTATTACCCCTGTATTTTGAAAGAATTATGTTAAGATTAGTCTTCAAATAATAAATAATATATATAAACGGACACAAATATTTAATAAAAAGTCATTTATACACTACAAAACTATTACAAGTACTAACACAAAAGGAATACCAACCCTGAAAAATTGAAAGGCCACACACCGTCAATGCTTTATTAGTTGTATACAAATCGCTGCACATATTTTTTTTCTTTTATTTTTATATTTTTTTGATAAAATATAGATAAAATATATATGTGATTTAAGTGGTTGATAGTTGGTGAGGTAAATTAACAGGCAGCATTAAGTATTAATAATGCACATTTGGAGAAGTTACAAGAGAAATGTAATAAAATATATTTGACTAATATTTATAAAAATAAGTAGGTAAAATATGTATGCGATTTAAATAAGCAATAGTGAGAGATAGGTAGAGTATGTGGTTTAAACGAAAAGATCAAAGTGACGAAAAGTAAAGGCCGAGGTCGGTGGCTGCTACTATTAAAGTAAATCAAGCCCCGGTGACAGCAAAAGCGAAAAAAAGGCCTCATTAGTTTTTCAATTACAACAAGATAAAATAAATTAATTGAGTAAAATAATTTCTTTTCAAATTTCTAGTTATAACATGGAGATTCTAAGTTATTAACATTTCGTTCAAGTTTTCCAACTGAAATGCTAAACACTAAATTTATTTATAAGCAAATCAACAATTTCTAAATTTCCTGCTAATCTTCGCAATATTTTAGGAATAAGCATCATTGGTTAAGGTAAAATATCACTGAGTGATGACTAAAAGTATGTTTAGATAAACAATTCTGTCATGATACGTACCTTGAAGTATGCTGTGGTGAAAATATAACTCTTTAAGATTAGTAAAATTGCCAATATCTTTTACCATGGTTTGTGTTAAGAAATTATTTATTAGTGATGGCATCTCCAATTATTTGAAGATAATTAGTGGTTCCATGTAAAATATTTAATGAAGTTGGCACACATGCATATAATTAGTGAGGCCTTCGTGTAAAAAAATTATTATTTAGCCATAACATCTCGCATTTTGTAAGATTTTCAGTGGAATTTCTCCAGCAAATTAACATATTCCTTAGTAATAGGGAAGACGGCATCTAATTGCTTATATGTATACATAGATTCCCCAAGTTTGAAAAATGATTATACAAATATGTTTATGACTATTATGCATTTATATCCTTTGGCTTTAGTAACTAAGAAAATTTGAAACCACAGGTTTATAATAAATGCAAATAATTTTTTTCAAAATATAATAAATGCAATGTTTAAATATACTAATATAAAGTAAATTATTTGTCTCAAAGCATTTTATTGATAATTGTAAATTAGTATAAATATACACTTTTATATCATGAAATGAATACAAGTAACTAAATTTTTTAAATACGAATTTAAGTTTAATTATTATACATAGATAAAATGTTAACAAGGTACTAAATTTATATTTTTATTAAGTAATTATACATATTATTAAATCCAATATTCACATATTGTTAAATTAAAATAACATGTAGGGATAGAAATAAAATATTTTAAGATTAATTCAAATTGTTAGTGTAAAATTTATATGAACATAATTTGAATTAGTAACGATAGCTTTAGTATGCTTTAGTTATTTGTATACAAATTGCTACAACCCAATAGGGAAGGTTAAGAAATTATCAAAGGGAAGGTTAAGAAATTATCAAATATGTGGTGAAATGTAAAGGCCTAAGTGCAAGCGTTTGACCGTGTAATCAAGCCCGCGGCTGAAGCAAAAATAATTACAGAGCAAGCCTGCGTCATGTGTACTGTACTTCAGTTTTTCTCCTCTCTTTTTAACTATTATTTCAGTAAAATAATTTCTTTTAGCCTAGGTTTCATATTTATCCGCCGAAATACTAACGAGGATCAGTTCTCAACATTTATTTCAAAACTTTCAGTTGAAATGCTTAAACACTAAATTAACTTTTCAGCAAATAAACAATTTCTAATTTTCCTAGCTACCAACCTTCAAGATATTCTAAATTCTAAGATTGAACATCATTCGTTAAGGTAAAATATCATGCGATTGATGACCAAAAAATTTCTAATTTTTCTACTAATCTTCACAATATTCTAAGAAAGGGCATAATTTAATTTGTTAAGGTAAAATATCACCAGTGATTGACTAAAAATTTATTTAGATAAAAATTTCTGTGAGCATACGTACCTTGAAGTCTATTGCTGTGAAGGTATAACACTTTAAGATTAGTAAAATTGCCGATTTCTTTTGGTATGGTGCCTGTTAAGAAATTATCTATTAGTGATGGCATCTCCAATTATTTAAAGATAATTAGTGATGATTCCATGTAAAATCTTTTTTGAAGTTGTCACCCATGCATATCATTAGTGAAGCAAACCTGTCAAGATACTTTTTGAGAAACCCAAATTCAGTTTAGAAGAAAGATTGACGATTTATTCCACGTGTTTTTAATTTTTTTAAAATGCTACAGAATTTTGCATAAACACTTACTAATTTCTAATAAGAAACGAGATTATGTTAGATAGTGGTAATGATATATCATCGTATGAGAATTTATAATGAGAGACGTGAAATCTTTTAATTAAAAAGTGAAAGATGTCAACTATCTATGTCTTAAGCGAAGTTACCCATCAAGTTATTAAATGACAATTCCAAATTCAATAGAGAAGAGTAATTTGTAGATAGATGAAGGAATGATACCAGTTAAAAAATTATTGAACAACTCTAAAATCTCCAATTCTACAAGATTCCCCAGCTCCTGTGGAATTTCTCCTGCAAATTAAGTACATATATATAAATGCGCTAACGATTTGAAGACTCATATTTAGAGAATGTATTGCCTGAAGAATATGATAACAACAGTTAATTCTTCAACTACATATAAGAATTAGGCTGAGAGGAATAAGAATGAAACATCATTAATTTTGATCAACTTAATTGGGAGCTTCAAAATGGAATGGCATTATGACGAAAGAAAATTACAAAAAATATTTTTTATCTGCATAAATTAAAGAATGAAATGAGTGAGGAGAGACATAGAGCTTTGTCTCTATCTGAAAGTAAAACAATAAACCATAGCATAATTAAAGAGCAAACGAATGAATACAGAGGCAAGCAGAACTAGAATCAAATTGCAAGAAGTTTATAATCATACCTTGAAGTTTGTTTCCTGCTAACGACATCAGCCCCAATTCGGCAAGATTGCCAAACTCTCGAGGAATTTCTCCTGCAAGTTAATCAACGCGTGTAAACTGTATTACGGAACATTATATACATTACAAATTACGGAACAATTTTCAAAAACTCCGGGATCATATGCACCTTGGAGTCTGTTACCGCCGAGATATAATCCCTTAAGTTTGGTCAAATTGCCGATTTCTTTAGGTATGGCCCCCAAGAAATTATTGTGTGACAAACCTAAGATTTTTAAATTTGTGCAATTTGATAGAGTAGACGGTATTCCGCCATGGAACATGTTTTGGGACAAAGAAATGTATTCCAGAAAAGGAAGATTACTGCAGATATTTACAGGAACGTCACCAGACAGTGTATTGAAGCTAAAATCAAGATGTTGTAAAGAAGACATGTTGAAGATGAAAGAAGGAAAGCGCCGGAGAGCTGATTTTCACGGAGAATAACATATTTCAGTGTATACGTGGTGAAGATGGCGGAGGGAATGGAACCAGAAAATCGGTTAAAACTGAGATTGAGTGATTTCAGATAAGAAAGATTCCCAAGTTGAGAAGGGATGGTGCCTGTGATATTTAAGCCTGAAATATTCAAGACTGTGACTCTATGGCTATGGACATCACAAGTGACGCCTGTCCAGTTACAGATAGGAGTACTTTTGTCCCAATTTTTGGCGAAGAAATTGGTTGGATCATGAGATATGTGAACTTTCAGGGAAAGCAGAGCATCTCGGTCTGCGGTAATAGTACTTGTGTTGGCCGTTGCAGCTGCGATAAATACGGAAATAAGAACCAAACAATGCAGTAAGAGAAATCTGCTCATCATACTGACAGAATGAACACTTTCCATGAGATGAGAGTATTTAGACTGTAAGTGTGTTCTTAATTGGACTGGTAATGTGAGAACACTCATAAGTTTGCTGTATACCAAGTAATTATAATGAAACCGAAATTTCTAAGAAAGTAGAGGAGAAAAAGAGCGTATGCAAAGAAAATAAAGATGTTCACCTTACTTTAAAAAAAAGAAATTACCAAAGTAAAACCAATAGTTATTTCATTATTGAAGTATTTTACTTTTAATTCATTTTTCTTTTATTTAGCATAACGCCACCAAATCTCCTCCCACTATATGAAGAGCATTTAATATCTTGATTTTTCCACTCTATAAATTCTGTATAAAGAAGTCGAGCACTCTAATTCTGTAAGATTCCATTTGGATATTTAAAAAATAAAACGATCATCCAAACCCAATTATTTTGGAATATATAATTGATAGTGTTATCTTAAATAACAAAATAATGTTTTTTGTCCTCTTCATCATCGCTGGCTTCCCTCCTGCGCATCACAGGAGAGCGTTAAGCGTTTCGCTGCTTCAAACTCATGAATTGACAACCAACTCATCGTCACCAAATAAAATGATCAATTGATTTTAACCCGACTCAAGAAAGTTTTTTGCACGTCAAAAGTAGTAGGCAGCCGGCATCTACTGTGTGCCAAAGTCATGAATTGACAGAGTCAATGGAAGAGGAGACAATCGGACCGTCACTAACTGGCCCCACAAGTCACTAGTCAACAAACCACAGAGTACGTTGTTTCTTGAAAGTAATTAGACACAAACAGCAGTTTCGTGTTTGTAGAAATGGACAGCTAATACTCTAGAAAATCAAGGATTGGTTGTGTTTGGGAGTCGGGAAAATGGAAGAGAAAGTGAAAGAAAAAAACAGAGAAAATCTTTGTTAGAAAGTAACAAAAACGTAAAATACTAGTTACAGGTCTTACGCTCAAATGAGCTGCTTATTAGAAGAAATCAGAACACTCTAGACTAATTACTAATGAGTAATGCAATTTGGACACAAAATTATACACAAAAACACTAAAAGACAAAAAATATTTTGTTCAATATAAATTCATTCACTTTATTAATCTCATCTTTTTGTACAATTATTCTCATTGTAATTTTGTGAAATTTTTGTGTGCAAATAGCATTTTTCACTGCTAATTAGTTTACAATTTTCGGTGCCAGCCCAGCAATCCGTTGTAGCACACTTGTGAGCATGGTATACAGGTTTGACAGTGAACTGTGCTCCTTCCTTAGGCCATAATATGATTATGATTCTTGTGATGAACTTGATACTCTAACATATACAACTGTTTTAAATGATACACAAGGTGAAGTGAGAGTATAAAACATAACTAGATAAGTGAATAGATATCCTTTCATGCTCTGTTCATAATAGAGTTTAAAACAGTTGGTAATAGATAGAACTTGTATTAGCGAATTTATACATACACATCACAATCTTGGATTTTTCCGAAGTGAAGTTTGAAAGGCTAATTTAGGTAATACTTAAGTATCATTAGAACATTACAGATGGATAATGAATTAAGTGTAAGATTTATGTGCTTATAGTAAATGACAACTCTGTGAATCAGTAGTCCTCCTTCTCTTTTCTAATTTTCTGTGCACGTTTTTGAATCATATTTGACTTTGCTCCATTAGAAAGTACCGTAAATGGCTTGGCTTGCCCAAGATAAGAATAGCACGGATCTTATGACGTGTAATGAGGTCCATTTGTCAATCTGCGAGCTTTGATATTCATAAAATGCAGAATATGCATTAGCCGATGGACATAAAACTATATGCATTCAAACTTTCAAATTTTTCTAAATCTTGCAAAGTATTCATAATTTTCCACATAGATATCAAGCAAAAGAAAAATAATAAAATCACACGGACCTGATTCTAGTAAATGGAAGACCAGATGTTTTCAAAAACTCTTCACTCATAATTGAATCATGAGTCGAATTTATGAAAGTTAAACAATTTTTTTTTTTTTTAAAAAGACAATTCGGCAACCATTTTTATGGATGATTTACACTAAGGGTGCATTTATCATTTTTCTGTTGGAAAATGGTAAAAACCTACGTTAAGTGAGAAAAAAATAATTGTCAGAAAATTTTGATGGTAAGGTGATGTGTCAGAAACATTAGATGGTAAATTGAAAATATCTCCCTTTCAAAATTATTATAGCCAATAGAAAGTCTTTGGCGTGCCAAATGGACAAGGCTGCTGCTGCGCACTCTTCTAAAACGAAGCATTTGGCACAAGCAACAATTCGACCAAATACTTTTAAATGAACCTCGACTTAGCCACGGATTTTATTAAAATAAAAAGAGCAGCAAAAAGTCGACCAAGGTACATCTATGAGCTGCTCAATTTTCTAGATTTCATTTGATTGAATTCAGTCCAGTTGATACGGTAATATGATATTTATCTTTAATTAGAAGAGATTTAAAGATATCTTTTCTAAAACCAAACTTGATTAGCTCATAATTAATCTGTTAAGTAATTTGTAATGCTTAGTTGCTTTTAATTTAATTTCCACAAAGCCGGATTTTTTTTGAGAACTTTCTTTCTCTTCATCGTCAAAAACATTCCCCTCTTCTTCTTCTTCTTCACCAACAGACTATTCTATAAATGTTATGTTACTTGAAATTCAAATTTTGATCAATAATATAAGAGTAATAATAGACATCTCAAATTTTTTAATCCAAATCTATCCTAAATGATATGTCATTTATTGATTAGTTGGTAATTTTTTTACAAGATCTAAGTGAATTAATTGTACTATCCTCACTAATTAATTGATGAATGTCATATCATTTGGAATAGTTATTTGGGATAAATAATTTGAGATATGTAGCATTACTCATAATACAAACAATTTATCAAGTGATGTCACATTCATTAATTAAATGAATTTTAGTAATTTTCAAAGTATGGGCCGCCAAATAAGAAATTTCCTTGCATCTAAAATGAGGGTCGAACTTTTAGTCTGACTTAGTAGGCAAATGTCAGTAAAAAAGGAGGTGACAATGGGATTAATTTTGTGTGGATTTGCAATTATATCTTATGGTAAAATAGCTAATTGAATAAAAATATGCTAATATCATATAGCATAATAATAAATAAGAACATAATTCACATTTAGCATCTGCATCAGAGAAACTCTGACACACACACACACACACACACACACACACACACACACACACACACACACACACACACACACACACACACACACACACACACACACACACACACACACACACACACACACACACACACACACACACACACACACACACACACACACACACACACACACACACACACACACACACACACACACAGCTTACTTAATGAGCATACTTAGTTTGTATGCCAATTGACGTGGCCAATAATGTGTCATTATTTGATTAGTTCAAGTGATAGTTAATTATTAAGCTTTATCATTTAATTCAAATGGTGATTCTATTGGTGACACATTAGTTAAGATACAATTTATGTATCCTAATACTATTAAACCGCATGTTTTAATGGTTTTTATAGACTTTTTTGCACTTTAAAATCCTAAATTGAAATATTTCTAATATATATCCAAGTCTAGATGCCTAAATGCGGATTTCGTACAAATATGTTATTACATCATATGGTATAATAGTAAATTGAATAAAAATACACACACATACATATAGTCCTTCTCTAGTGACGACATCCACACTTTGTTAAAGCGAGGATGTCACTAAAATACAAAAAAAAAAATCATATTTCAATACATTGAAAACTATATTTTTTTTCTGTTAATGTTTTGGAATCTGTGTTTTTTTTTTTATTTTCTACTAACATCTTCACTTTAACAAAGTGAAGATGCCCTCATTAGAGAATGATGTGTGTGTGTGTGTGTGTGTGTGTATGTGGATATCAGCATTTTATAAAATATGACTCACGTACTATTTAGAGTGTTGATTTTATGTCATGACCAACTTAAGTTTATAACTTAATTATTATGGCCTCCATCAAAATAAAATTTTTATGCTACCATTGAGTAGGAGCACCCAATATTTTTTTCTATAACGGAGGTCATGGAGATAAAAATTTAGGTGAAATAATCCCACAGCATTACCATAATGACATGGTGAGCTTTTCAAATTTAAATATGACAATAATGAGACAATAATTGTGGGAATACCGACTTGCAATTTAATTAGACAGTCTCATCCTTCTCTCACACTTGTGAAAATTAAATGAAACAGTTTAACATGAGTTTTTCTCAACAACATAACAATGCTTGTTTTAATGAAAAACCAATGTATATAGCCCAAGTATTACATTAAAGAGAGAATGGACTTCGCTTCATGTGACAAAAGATTATTAAAGTGTTCTTGCTATTAAATGTCTGTTGAACAGGTGCATGCATGTGGCAAACAATTGCATGCATAATCTGAAACTTTTGACTTTTGGTATAAAGTTGTTGAGTAAGTGGGAGGCACGCAACGTTTGACTTTAGAACCAAAGTGGAAAGTTGAGTGAAAATGTATATTGTTTTAACACCCACCATTGTTGATTTTTTAGGCATGCCTTGGTCTATAAATAGAGGTATCATTTGCCCTCTTCAATCATCCTATTTTCTCTAATTCAAATGAGAGTGTCAAGAAGTGTAAGTTGAGAGTGTTGAGAGCTTTGAGCTCTAGTTCTAGTGTTTTTTAGAGTTTGAGTATATTGAAGTTTTGCATTGTAAGACAAAACACTACAATACTTGTAATTCCTTTTTATTAATAAAATATTTCCTTTTGTCTTCGCCAGTAGATGTAGCCTAAAAGTCAAACCACGTAAATTTTGGTGTCTCTATGTGATCATTAGTTCTCAATTTTACCTTAGTTGAATGTCTGTTTCGCCTGTTAATTTTCCAATAAGTGGTATCAGAGCCATTGGTTGCATTTTTTAGAGTTAGGAAAACTATTCACGTATACGATACTATTCACTTATATGATACTATTCACTTATATAGCACTATTCAAGTGAAACGGTGGGAGCGATCCAAGATTTCTGTGGTGCAAAGCAGGGAATAGTGACGTGAGTCGATGTAATCGCATGTTCTTGTACATGTTTAGAAAAGTTCTGTCAAAAAGGCAATAACAACCTAAGGAGTCTAGATTGTAGGTGGGACGGTTGTGAGTGACCCCTCCAATCTTTCCTGGGAACTTTCCTCGTATGCATTTTCACACGTGTGATCACTTATAACTACTCAAGGAGGTACACTAACTTGTGTACGATATTAACAACATGGCATCAAAGTTTGAAATTGAGAAGTTTAACGAGAGCAATTTCTCATTATGAAAAATGAAAATGACGGCAATCTTGAGGGAAAATAATTATTTAGAAGAAATTGGGGAAAGAGTTACGGAAATCACTGATGATAAGTGGAATGAAATGGATGACAACGTAATTGTTGATCTACACTTAGCACTTGCAGATGGTGTGTTATCTAGTGTGGCAGAGGAAAAGACAGTGAATGGTATTTGTGATACTCTCACAAAACTATACGAGGTCAAGTCACTACACAATAAGATCTTCTTGAAGAGGAGATTGTACATTCTTCAAATGGTGGAAACCACATCAGTGATCGACCGTACAACACTTTGAAAGCTCTATTTTCGCAATTCATGACATTGGAGCATGTTGTGCAAATTTTATTGTACTCATAAGCGTACAAATCTATTGTAAAATAGATTTTGTGGTGACAAGTATCGATTCCATGAGAAAATAGATTTAATAATACATAGGGTTAATTTTCTAAGTGTATGTGTGAACTGGTTAGAAGTGAATTTTTTTTTTGTCTTAATATTTTAAATAAAATGGCGAGAATAACTTAAAGATGAAAAAAATATAAATAAAATGCTTGAGTCTCTGGATTCACACTCAACATTCACCATGGGCTTAATATTCCTTTTTAGTTTTAATTAATTCATGAGGGGTATTTCTACTCCTTGTGATCCTTACTCTGATAAATATGGTATCAGCGGTCATTGTGCGGAGGGTAACGATCTTCCACACTTTGTCTTTAGAAGGCAACGATCTTCTACTAAGTATGGTATTAAGAACACGTTGTGCCAGACAATAATAATCCTTCTATCAACAATGTGGCACAACACCATCCACTAAATAACTTAGATGAAATGCTTGAGTATCTAGATTCACACACAACATTCACTATGGGCTTAAGATTTCCTTTTAGTTTAAATTAATTCATGGGGTATTTTCACTAATCATGATCCTCACTCTAATAAATATGGTATCAAGCGCTCACCGTGCTGAGGGGAACGATCTTTATTAAGTGTGGTGTTAAGAACACGTTGTGCTAGACGATAATAATCCTTCTGTCGATAGCGTGGTAAGACCATCCATTAACTAGCTTATATACACTCTCTGTCAACACTGAATTAAGACGACCTATAAAACATTAGAGGAAAATTTACTCTTTAATTAATAAGGAGACGATGTACTATGCAAAATTTAGACATAATACATTGTCTATCGACAAGGAGTCAAAATAGCCACATAAATTGAAGAGGAAAAGAAAATAACCTTATCTAATTAAGCCCATAGATCATGTTGAGCCTTCACCTTCAACCCAAGGTTAAAACTAAACTAACCATTCATAATTGAACTAGGGATAAAATGATAATTTTATTAAAACATGTAGAAAATACAAGATGAAGGGAGAATTAAAGAAAATAGAACGCAAAAATGGATTAAGGGGTGTCAAAATAGGAGAGAGCTTTCTATTTATAGATAAAATAGGTAAATCATGGTCATCAGATGAAAACAATTTGGATGCTCGAGATTGGGTGGCATGGCCAATTGTGATTGGTTGGAACACATTATTAGTCAATACTATATCAACATTTAGTCTAATAAGATGTTGTCATATTATCTGTCAAAGTCACATCAGGATTTCAATACAATAAAATCTTATCACATCATCAGTTAACGCCACATAATCAATTAATTCAACATCATTGGTCCAATAGAATATTATCACATCATCTTATCGTACAAGTGAAGAGTGTCATATTTATGAATAGTATTGTACATGTGAATAGTACCATGTACGTGAACAATGCCGAATACCCCTTTATGCTCCTCCTAAGATTGTCAACTGTTTTGAGTTAAAAAATGCCATCCATTTTGCTGCCCGACTTCTCGTTAGTTATGAAATGGCCAAAATATCCTTGAAATACATTAAATTATAATAAAACACATATAATAAAAGCTTAAAAGATTTAAACACATAAAAGTATAAATGTTAGTGAGACTTGAAGTATGAAATGATAATTTTACTCTTTATAAAAATGCATTCTCCAGTACTCAACAAGGCATAAAATTGAGGAAACAGAATGTGTTGAGCTTTTACTTCAAAGTCTACCTGAGTCGTATGATCAACTCATCATCAACTTGACGAACAATATCCTTATAGAGTACCTAGTCTTCAATAATGTTGTTTCCTCTGTATTAGAAAAAAAGAGTAGGCTTAAGAACAAAGAAGAAAGGCAAGTAAGTTCGCGCAAAGCAGTGGAAGCGTTAATGATGGTGAGAGGGAGATCAACAAAACATGGTTCCAATAGAAGTCACAATCATGGTAGATTAAAGTCGAAAAGTAAGAAGAAAATCAAGTGCTATAAATGTAGTCAAATGCAGCATGTCAAAAAAGAGTGTTGGAGAAACCAGAAGAGAAGAGGGGGGTAAAACTCTTAAGTCATCAAATACTTAGAGGTGTGTAGCAAGTACCTTAGATAATGTGATGTTTTATACAACGAGGTAGTAATGGTTGCAGAAAGAAGAAAATAGTCATATGACATCTAGCTCATAGATTTAAGAGCTATCTAGCACATGACCTCTCAAAGAGAATGGTTCCATAAATATGAATCTATCTCAGGAAAATCTGTATATATAGGTGATGATTATGCCTTAGAGATCGTTGGTTTTGGTATTGTCAAAATAAAAATATTTAATGGTACAGTTTGCATAATTCATAAGATACGATATGTTAAAGGCTTAAAGAAAAATCTATTGTCTTTAGGATATCTTGGTTGTAAAAATCATATGGAAAATAGAATGAAAATTGTTCGAGGTACGTTTATACTAATAAAAGAAGAAAAGATCAGTGCCAATCTATTCATGTTTAAATGGGAAACACTGTAGGAAGTTGATGCATTTATTGCTTCAGATAGAAAAAAGTTAGCAATGATGTGGCATCTCAAACTTGGCCATATGTTAGAACAAGGTTTGAAGATTCTCTCTAGGTGGAAGTTGCTTTCAACGCTCAAATCGATAAACTTACAGTTTTATGAGCACTGTGTTACAACTAAGCAGTATAGATTTAAGTTTAGCAGATCTTATGTTAGAAATAAATGCATTCTAGACTTGGTTCATTTTTCATGTTTGGGAATCACCAGATAAATCTCTGGGAGGGAGGTGCAAAGTACATGGTGATTTTCATTAATGATTATTCTAAAAGATGTTAGATATATCCAATCAAGAAAAAGTCATATGCATTTCAAGTGTTCAATGAATACAAAGTACGGGTCAAACTTGAATTTGAGAAAATGATCAAGTGCTTAAGGACAGATAATAGTGAAAAGTATACAAACGGTGAGTTACTTGCATACTGTAAACAAAAAGATATTCAAAGACAGCCCACAATAGTATACACTCCTTAACAGATGGAATGGCAGAGCGGATGAATAGAACTTTTACATAAAATATAAGAGCCATGTTGAGGATTGCTGATCTACCAAATTCATTATGGGTAGAAGCAGTTAGAACCACTTGTTATGTAGTGAATCAGTCTCCGTTTACAATAATTAGGTTGAAGACACCAACAGAGATGTGGACTAAGAAGTTAATTAATTATTCTTATTTTTATACATTTAAATGTTATGTGTATGTGATGTACAATACCCAAGAAAGAATAAAGCTGGATCCAAAATCCAAGGGATATATCTTCTTGGGGTATGCTGTTTAGTGCTTTTTGTGCTATGGGTGTCAATGTGCAAGCGTACACAATAAGTAATATAATAATAAATGTTCAAGATTGTCTCCACAAGGATTGAAGTTATCAAATTTGCTACAGCAATCCTAACTAGTATAGTTTTGCTTTAATCAAAACTAAAAACAAAGAATAAATAAGATACTTAAACAAAAAATGCAATAAATAAGAGTGCAATAAAGAAAATTCCCATATCACACTTAAGGATGAAGTCAGTAGGAATGATGTAGTTGAGTGATCAAACTCCATTACTAGTTGTGATTACTTCTTTAAATTTTAGGTTTGATTACTATAGAATCTACTACAGCACTGGGAAGAATCCTTAAATATCCTCAACTGTCACATGTTGGATATCTTATATCTTGATACAACTTAATAATGACTAATTGTTATGTTGACATAAGATATAACATTACATGCTTAGGTTCTAATTACCATACAAGGTGAATCCCTATATATAATTCATCATTAATTTTAGATTAAGCATAACCCTTTTGGAATCAAGTTAAACTCAACCAAAGAAACCCAATCTAAAACCAAGTATTGCTCTGATATGTTCCACTAAGACATGTCTTTTTTAGGCTCTCTCTTAGCTAGTATCATTAAATGGGTGGTCAACTGAAATAGTGAATTGAAATAATTATTAACAAAACAAAATGTTATAGTAAACGTACAACAACACATAAAATTAGTTAATTAACCATCAAGATTGTTGTCACTCAACCACAAATAATTTTAGTTTATAACTTGCGAAAAAAATGTAAATAAACGAACTTCAGCCATCAATTACATCCCTATGATTAAACAGTAAACAAGAAAACAAGAAAACAATAAGAAAGACTGATTTTCTAATTAATCTTGCAAGTTCTCCTTTGATGCAGTCCTAACTCTTGATCTTGAATTTTCTTTTGAATGATGGCCTCATTTCTTCTTTGTGTACGTACTTCTTTTAATAATTAAAAATTAGGGCAACCGAAAGTCTCGAACGAGTATTTTCTATATTTGAAAACTCCAAATCACAATCTTCTAAGTATCATGCGCGAAATTTTCTCTGTCAATGTTCCAAGATTGCTATAACAACAATTACTATAACAACTGCTACAACATCTATACCATTCCAGACTTATTTCAATTCTTTTATAGCCATTCTTGTCTTTATTTTTGAAAGCCTATTGCAACAACATTCCTTCCTCAAAAATTGAGCTTCCGGTTACTTACAATCAAACATGTGATCTAAGCACACAAATTATTCTAAAATAACACAATTTATTAAAAATAATATTCATGCAAACTATAGCTAAAATGTAATGAAAACATGTCTTTACTCTTTAAGTGATCTTAATTTGAGTCTAAAAGTTCCATGATAACCTTCATTTTATAAAGTTATCACACCCCACACTTACACCATTACTTGTCTTCAAGTAACGACAATAACACTAAGCACTTCAATCACACAATTGTCGCAACACATAACTCGGCTGTCATCCAATTTTGCAAGGATTTTTCAACCCTCGATCATACTCTTACTCATGCAAAATTGTCAAGCGCGGTTTTAGCTCAAAACGTAGGCCTCATTCTATCCAAAGTGAGTATGTGCCACTTTGACCAAGTCCAGAGATATTGTAGTAGTGCACAAATATTACAATTAGCTAAGAGGTAGAACATAAGTACATTAATATACAGAGGCAGAGATCACAAACAAATTTCACTGTGCTATAACAAAATCTTTTTTTTTTTAAAGCAAATAAAAGGAAATCATCAATCAATGAAATTTTTTCAACGTATCATTGATTTTTCATGTGAATATCTATCACTTGTGGTGATGACATCCAATTACTCAAACACTGCTCATATCAGAGTTGCTGTAGAAATATTCTCAACATAAGCTTATCTATAAACATATTTAACTCAAGGCTAAACATAGGGCTCATGAACATACATGGCTACTCAATATCCTAGACAGAGGACTTTCTCTCTCTTTTCTCTTTTTTTTTTTTTAATTGATGCTACAACAATGCTCATAGTTCTAGTTACCTTTGGACTCAAGTTTACACATGCGATGCACATACCCAACCCCTGGTTACTTGCAGAATTTAAGCCATTGAAGCAAAATTTATTTTATAACAAGCATAGCTCAAAAAAATTTTCCCTCAACTTGAGATATTTCCTCTCCTCTTTTGATCATTCATTTTTTACAACATTCATCTCAAACTTAATCAAAGCCTAAGTGTTAGGACAAAATTTTAGCCTTTATCTTTAAATTATCCCTACTTTAGTAATCACAAAACTTGACACTCAATTTATCTTCATTAAGTGTTCCAATCCATACACAAATACTAGATAACAAAGATTTCATATTACACATAACACACTATAATAGAATACAACCCCCAAATTTGAAAGGTGTTGTGCCTCACATGCACACAAAACAAAGCACTACTAAACACAGGCTATGTTAAACAAACGCATGCAAAAGAAACACAATAAAATAACTTAAGAAAAGAGAAGAAAAGTTTTTAAGAACAGAAAAATAAAGCGATTGTAGCAAGGGGATACTCCTTATGATTAGTTTTGTTCTTTATAATCAATTTAGAAAAGATCATTTCTTTTTATAACTCCTCCTTAAGCGTTCTTGGGTGAACTCGTTGGGTATCAACTAATTCTTTTTCTTCTTATTGGATGTTGGGTTGATAGAGGGTTCTGAGAGTTCAATTGTTATGGGTTGATTTGGTCATTGTTTCTTTCGACACCAGCTCTTTTGGTGTTCTTGTGGCACTCAAGATTCTCATGTCCTTTTCGTTTACTTGACCTCTTGGCTGGTGTTTTAACTAGTGTGGGTGACTGAGGAAATTGGTGCAGGTCCCTGCTAGTTCCTCGCATGATATCAACTATACTTTCTTACAAACTACTACAAGCTTTCTTTATTGTATGACCGCTTAATGGCTTTCCGATAGCCTCATCAATAAATCCTCTTCATATTTACTCGACATTCCTCAACCACCACTTTTTCTTTGGCTTTGTTTGGAGGTGCCCATGGTAGTTTTTCTTCTCTCTTTTTTCATCTTCTTCATCTTTATCTTCATCTTCCTTTGTGCTTTTTACCATCTACTTTTTATTCCTCTCTTTCGATCCTTGTTCTCGTCATCCCGCTTCTATCTACTCCTATTATTTTTTGTTTATTCTCTTCTTATCCTCATTAACCGGTTGTAGTATACTTCCTTATATTCTGATTCTTTTCACTAGTTTACGCTTTCCGCTGATTAGAGCTTCCTTTTCAAGCTATATTTCAAAAATTAAACTACGCGGATATCGTGAAAGTCTTTGTTTCTACTTTTCATATAGACAGAAAATTTATGTAGATAATCTTCAAGCGTGGCAAATGTAATTTAATCGATTATTTTCTTTTCTTTTCATCTTCTACACATCGTGTGATATCACTCACTTCTCTTGCACCCTTATTTCAATCCCAATGACCTTTCTTGTCCTATTATAACAACATGTTTTGGTAGTGCTACAAATTACCTCAGCCTCACTAGTAATTCTTCTATAGTCCAGCAAAGAAGAGCGCTTTCATTCTTAATTCATTTAGCCTTACAGAGATTGCTCACCTGGGACAATACAAATGCTTCGGATGATGAGGACAACAACAAAACAAAATAGTTTTATACTTTTTATAGCATATTCTCTAAGCGCTCTTGATAATTGTCCTAACATCAATTAGTAGATCCCTATGATGACGTATAAAAGAATCAATCATTCAAGACACGGTGGGGAAAGCAGATGGTGGATATCAATTAAATTTCTAAAAATTTAACCCACACTTTAGCAAGATTTCAAATCAATTCTATTCATTACCTCGGCTTCCTCATTTGCCCATTTAACTACTTTCCATTATAAGGGCTTTACGCATATTATTCCATTTTTATTTGTCATATTCCTAACCATTTTTTAGTACTACATTATAACATTAGTCGGAATTGTAAAGCATTATTACACTTCGGTTTTTAACCGGCAAGATTCCTTAATCAAACTGCGTGGTTTTTTAACTCTAAAATTGACAAAATCCTTTAATTAGTGGCAGCATAGGGTCCATTGGGTGAGTGCAGCATGTAGTGTTCAGCCAACCTTCACGCACAACATATATGTTGCATGTTCCGGTATGTCGCTGGGCAGAACTGTAAACCTTTTCTCCTCCTCCAATCTTTCTTCGCCTGATAAATTCTTAAATTTATCTTCGCCTCAGAACTATGAAACTCGCGAGGGATCCTTTTAATCAAATCGCGGCCTTCTTATATTTTTTTCATGATTAGAATAAACTTATGTTGTGGGTAGCAAAAGAGAACAAGTCTTCAACAAGGGTAAGGGCTTTTTAGGTCATTACGAGGAAACACAAAGAATTTAAAAAAGAGAACAAAAGAGGTACAAGTAAAACCCTAATATATAAAATGACGGTAAAAAATAAAAAAAAAAAAAAAAATAATTAATTAATGAGATAAAATTAGAATAGGATATTTTAAATTTAAAACAAAACTAA
>JASUUG010000575.1:0-44174 GCA_030449905.1 Luvunga scandens
TTTTTCAAAAAATTTATTGTTCGAACTCCCATATTTTACACCTTGCCTTGGGATCCACGTAACTTTTCTATAAATAAATAATTTATTTCTTCATTCACTTATTAGTTTTAGTAAAGTTAATGACATTTTAATTAGTAGCAGGGGAGGCATAAAATCTGAACTGAGCATTGTTAGTTGAAGATATATCCTCAACTTCTTATATCGTCTGGAAATTATAATTTAAGGTTACAAGTGTTTAGAAATTCTGTGTTTTTCTTGATCTTTTTCAGTTTAAGATATTTTCTTATTTTTCTTATTTCTTTCACGATTTTTATCTTTTAAAGACAAATCTAATTTGGATACTGTTTGTTTTTTTTTTTTATTTAGATTGAGAGAATTTTATTATGAAATAGTATTTTAAATTTGTCTATTTTAATAAATTTGTGATATTTTAAATTATTATATAAAGAAGCCTAAAACCATAATTTTATTAATTCAAAGTTATTCAATAAACTCTCATTATTCAAAACCTGTATTTTTTTCTATCATTTAACTTTAAATGTTTCCGTTTTGTCACTTATGTTTGTGGAGTCAAGGCCAGATCCTTTTGTTATTAGTTTGTCACCAACTCCTCTGGCTTGTCAAACCTAAATCCCTTTTAACGCAAATTGTTTGGCCTAAAATTCTCGTGAGGATTTATACTTTTACAAAAATTACTCTACTTACAACCGAATGAATTTGAGCAAGTTGAATAGCTTGATTTTGAGATACCTAATTTAAGGGGCAGCTACAATAGATACATGTATGTGATACATATAAAAAATAAACAAATAAATATGAAACATCCATTATTAACGATACTGTAATCATTAAACTTCAAACTTATAATTATTAACTTCAATTTTAAATTTAATAATTTTAAAATCACATTAACAATGAATGTTTCATGTTTATTGATCTATTTTTTTACATATACCTGATACTTGCATGTATTATAAATGGTGGCCCCTAATCAAACTTAATTGGATCCAAAGAGTTCTCCGTGCAGTCTCTAAAACAAAACGCAATCATCGCACGATCAAGGCGAAATAAATGTGTAACAGAAATGCCTGTGTAGAAATTAATAGAAAGCTTTTGAGTAGGTGAGCAAAAGAGAGAAAATCTCAACATACTTCAAGAAGTGATGAACGTGCCCGTGTTATATTCTTTGTGTGTACGTGTGTGTAGATGTCTAAATATGAATTTTATATAAATTTATTATTATATCATACTGTGTTATTGTTTAACAAATTATAATACCATATGATATAATAATAAAAATCTGTAACTCACCTCGAGTGAAAGGATTTGACCACTTTTTTTCTTCTAAATTTTATTATTTAAACTAAATAGCGCCTATTAACTAGAGACAATTTGATCAATTCATATATCTCATATTTTTTTGTGTCACAATTTCTGAACTATTGGATTAAAATGCTTTCAACAATTAATTTTATTAAACTTAATATTATCGTTTGAACCCTTGCATATAATTTTTTTTTTCCCGCAAGAAGTTTTTAAGGGGTCTTTATCAATCAAATTTTTTACTAAGAAATACTCGTTGACTCGTCCTCTTTCTAGATAACATATAACAAAAAAATCACAAACAGACTTGAGAGTCCATCAAGTGATCAGTGAATTTATGACATATGCTTATAGTTAGTTTTTTATTGGCCTTAAAGTTTTGGTCAAACGTTTAAGTTGAATAACTTAAAAAAAATTTGTCAGGTTTTTAGGCTAAATAGTGACTCATCACAGTGTATTAAAGTATGTTGGACTTAGATACTTGGTGTTTCAATCTTTTGGAAAATAAATTAAGAGCATAATTGAAATTGAATAGTTATAATTTTTAAGATATATTATTAAAGTATTTGATAATATAATTTGAAAATTATAATAATATAATTTTTTATTTATATGATGAAAAATATATTATATCTTTAATAATTTTATTAAAATTAGTATTTAAAATTTATATTTATTATATATTATTAATTTTTATTTTATAGTTATAATTTTTTTTTTCTACAGTAGCTGTATCTTAAAAATTATAACACCTTAATCTCAAACACATCATAAATTGTGATACAACCAATTCGCTTGCGTTGGATCTATTGCTTGAAGGGAAAATCACATGATAACACATTAAGTTATTATAACACCCATGAATATTCTAAATTTGCTTTCTCTTGTATGATGTTCTCTTTTATAATGGGTAGAATGATATTTTAGTCTCTTTTAAATATTGCTTTTACCATTTAAGTCTCTGATAAAGTCTTATTAATTAATCAGCCATTTTCACCTCTACCGTGAAAATCATAACAGAAAATTTATACTGCATGCAATCAATGGAGACGATCATTTTTGGCTTACAAAAGGTCGTTCGTTATGCGGCGTTGCTCTAATTGAAATTTCTAGAGGGCAGACTGAAAATACGACACCAACAACTCAAAAACTAAAGACATTTGGCAAGAACTTGGTCACCGATGTCTCGTATCTAGTTAATTAGTCAAAGAATTTAATAATAAAGACGCCTTCTCATTTCTTGTATATATTTTATTTGCTTCCTATTCATCACTTGTAATAAGAGAAGTGGGACCAAACATAGATTGAGTTTCGCTGGATGGAATGTACTTGTTACCTAGCTTGTTTCCTGTGCATTTGCTAACCAATCAATCAATTTTAAATACAGCAATGCATTTAAGGTCACTGCCCTTACTACGAGTGGCACCTTTAAAATCTAACGAACTTTCTCTCACAAGAAATTGATAATCACCTCTCCGATTTGCAAGAGATTCGAACTCTTAAATTTTGTTTAGACAATTTTCATCAGGGGCTCGAACGGGGAAACTGCGTGTTTGGTCATTTCTTCCCTTTGATCATTTCATGCCGCAACCCGTTTCAACTCACTTTGTTTGATAATTATCCGCACAAAATTTTGGATATCAAATTTTAATAAATTCAAAATTATAGTACTTAATTTTTTTATTTTTTTTTTGCTGGTTGGTTCAATTTTTTAATGACGAAAGAGATTTAAATTTCATATGCGGCTTCCTAGATTAATTTAAAAGAGAATTTGGCATTTATGCCTAGTCAAAATTCACATTATATTATACAAAATGCATTTTCTACACCTCTGAAAGACTCAGTATGCTAATGTTATATTATATATACATGTTGATTTTGTTTATATGGTTTTCATCAATTTATGATGAACTAGTTTCGTTATCTCTTTGCTGCTTGACTTAATAATTAAGCCAATCTTTTGGTGATTGAATTGGACATCTATAAATATACCCTGATATTGAAAGTTGCTTCTGAAATTTTCCTAGCCACTTAGCAATAGACGCTTGTATGGAGTCCCCGGAGCTTTGGCCTTATTTATTTAATTAAAATGAAGTCTCAAATCAATCCTTCCCAGCTTCCATAAAATTAATTTCCTGAGGGCTGAAGATCAACCTTCAACCATATGTTCTTCAAGGACTTGATGATAATTTGCACAGTATGCCATAAATTTTTTTTCTTTTTTTTTTGTCCCTTATACCCCATCAATATTGCAACTTCCGTATGGCTTTAATGTGAGAATTGATGAATCAATCATGGGTAGTTGATGTGTCAAGCTACATGGCAAAATGGAAACTAATTGGAAAAAAAAAGCCTCCTGGAGGCTTTATTTTTCTTCTCTTTAACTCTATTCATGATGCATTTTTGACAAAAGATGGTGTACTCATAAAAGCAAATTATGTATGTTTACCATCTCAACTGGAGATGGTAAAATTTTTTCAGTTGAAAATAAAGGTCTAAAATTCAAACCTCATTCACATGAATGTGGGGAGAATTAGGTTATCATTAAACCAAATAATAATAGCAACAATAAATAGGGCATACTTAAATTTTGAGTTAACTCTTTTTTCTTTTTTAGAGTAGGACTTCAAATTTAAATTGGTCCTCGTAATTCTAAAAGTGACTTGACAGATTTTTATCACTATTTTTATTAGTGTCATATGTTAATTATTTTAAGATAATAAATAAAAGTTTTTTTTTTTTTTCATTTTGCTAAATTATTTAATCAGAGTGATATTTATTTATACGAAGTAAGACTTATTAGATAGTTTTGTAAAAGAAATTAAAAAAGGGAAAAAATATTTACATAACTATTAAGGGTAAAAGTGGGATTCTTCAATATAAAAGGAAGAGGACAAGAGGGTATCTTATTTACAGCTAAAAAACAAATAAAGAGAATGGAGTGAGGATCAAAGGTCGATGCTATAAATAGCAACATAAATTTCCTTAGTCCCTCTTAAACTGGAACTACAACCTCAACTAGAATCCCCGCCCCTAGCCTGTCAGCCTAGTGCCCTAAACTCAACATGCTAGTCTATTCTTTAGGGTGAAAGATGGGGCCCATTAACGAGTTTTGAAAAGCCCAAATCAACCAATGACTTGGGCTTGCTTAACCGCTAGGGACTCCTTTTTTTAAGACTACGAACTCTGTGTGGGCCTTGAGGGTCAAAGCGCGTCTTCTGCACGCTCCATCAAATTTTTTCATATCTTATCCAGTTTTAAGAGCTGTTTTTCTTTTTAGCATGGTTCTCTCTTTTATTTGGACTTTCCTGATGTAAAATATAAGTTTGTAATTGATGGCTATTAAATAAAAAATGCAAAAATAATTTAATCTTAATATAGATTATATATTGAATTATAGTTTAGTTGACTCAATTTCTATTGCGGAGCAAGAGGTCACGAGTTCAAGTCTAAAAGAATTCATTTAATTTAGGATATATATGGATTATACCTAATTATAATTAACAAAAAGTGTATAGAATTCCCTGAAAAACTCAAATCAAAGGCACTTAATTGTTTTTTTTTTTTTTTTCAAAAAAAAGGTGCAATACACTCAGAATCACTTACATCTTTTCCCCCCTTTTCCAGCTTATCGTGCACACGCTTGCATTATCATGGACCATGTTAACAACTGAAAACATACAATACGGGATTGGATGGGATCTATCTCATTTCATATTATTAGATTAAGAATCAATCTAAAAGCATTTATTTTGTGCCTCGTGTGCCTCCATTGGCCCCGGGGCCATCCAAATTATATTTAAGAATTTATGCTTACTTTACCTACGAACATTATTTTTGTTGGTTAACTTTGTTTAATCAGAATTGAAAAGGCTAAAATACCACTTTAAGGGTGCAATGCACCAAATATTAATTAACTTAATCATAGCAATTTAATTTTTTTATGCATATCTTGTACAATATCCCACATGAAATCTAATGATTGTCATAATTATAATATAATTGTGAAATGCTCTTTGGAATCTTCATTGATGTCTCTAAAATGTGATTCAATTTGTAGTTAACATTAGGTTACAAAATGCAAGCCCTCAGAGGCATAAGCTACCACCACTATCCATTGCGAAATAATTCTTGCGTCTATTTTAGTCAACAAATTATTATTTTACAAGATATTTCATCTCTTCTAATGATGCTAATACGATTAGTAGGGCCATTAAACATGTTGGCTTCATCATGCATAATGAGGCATAAAATAGTATTAAAATTGATAATTAAAAGTTTCGTTAACCTATATAATCTTCTTTGAAACAACAAAAGAATTTTCGAAAAGATTATGTTAACCCCACATAGACTCCCCCATCAAAGGCACCCATTCTTCCACTTTTTTCGGCTTGCTTATCATAGCCTCAATCTTTCCTAACTCCATATCTCACCGATTTTGATTTTTTTTTTTTTTAATAAATAAACTAATGTCCTAGACTCCTAGGTATTTCACTCTTCCACTAAATTCTTACGATATGTGTACATTTTCTTATGATTGATTGAAACACATATAACGAAAACAAAGGATCCAACATTTTTTTAATAAAAAAAGAAAAAGAAAATAGTGTTTGCAAGCAAAGATATTTTTCGAGAAAAAATAATATTGTGCTTATTTAGTTGGGATATATTGTATTAATAATTTATTGTTATATGTAGGGTTTATATGTTACCCATTAATTGGGTTTGTATAAATAATATTTTAATAATTAATAATAAAATTAATCGAATCGTAATATGATAATAAATTATTAATGTCGAATCAATTGAGATTCAAATCACATATTTTATCTGAATGTACGCGTAGCATTTCTTAATACATGAAGGTCAAAGTTGATCACAAAACAAAGTTGAGTACAACTCAAAAATCAGCTTTGAAAATAAGAGGAAACAGATTAAGATCGCGATAATGTTAATGCAACATGAGTGTTCAACAGCATGCGTGAAAAACTAATTTCTTTCTACTCCTTCCAAAATTTTGTAAATTGGAGTGTTATTATCCCCCGCCGGTGATCTCACAAGAATGTTGACTTTACGAAATAAGTTTGATGCTCTTGCACACTGTTATTATCTAATATTATCTTTGTGATATAGAAATAATTAAGTTTAACCATTTAATACAATTTCTATTGAAGTTCAAAAATGTGGCCGAAAAAAAAAATTCAATAGATTGACTCTAATAGAGTCTAGTATGATCGTGTAGAACTAGATAAGAACACGAATAATTACGCCGATAATTAATAATTAATTTGTAGAAATCGGTGAACGCGTGCACATTTCAACACTTTAATTTTTGTTAAAGGAGTCTTTAAATTTTGCTAAGTTGACAATCTTCAGCAGATTAAATAATAATTTAGCTTGATTAGACCGAAAGCATTACAGAACAATAATCCTATTAAACTCGCCCATCCACTAATAGTTTATTGTAACCAAATATGGTATATTATTAATTAAGGTTTGGTTTCGCTTATTTAAATTTTTGATTTAAACTCATCATTTATTGTTTTCTCTGTTTGTTATCTTGAATCCAATACTATGGATTTAAAGTTAGAAAGTAACGTTTAAGGTTTCATCTATCGACCATTGGATTTAATCAATCCAATTAACAGATAAAAATTAAGTGTAAAAATTTAAAGTAAGGGGAACCCTACCCATTAATTAATTTAATTATATAATAATCAAATCAATCCAATCCATGATGGTATGAAGTGGGAAGAACTTAGGGGGGGAAAAGGGCGAAAGCAACTCACTTTGAAAGTACTTAAGTAAAGGTAAAAACCCTGTTAATATAAAATAAAATAAATATGTAAAATGAAGAGAAAGCAAAAAATTAAAGAATTTTCTAGTGTGACAAGGTGCAACAAAAGTCTAAAAATGAATCGTAACTTCATTGTGAAGTTACGACCCGTTTAAGATGGTGCTTCAAAAAAGCAAATTGAGAAACTGAAAGTGGTGAAAGTGCAATATAAAAAAAGGTTTCTAGCTAGCTAAACTAATTATCAGATTACGTATGGTTTCTTAAAAAGGGCTTTCTTTAATAATTACTTGAATAATTTTTGTCTTCATTCTTGCCTTTTATTTTTATTTTTTTTTTCCTAAATCTTTTCCAAAATCACTTTCATGATTATCAACGGCAGTGGGAAGATTGGAAATTTGAGAGTTTCGTAGGTAAAATGAGCAAATAATTATATAAAATTTGAAGCACTTGGTGATTGACTCATAGTTCAAGATAAAGTAACGGTGAATACACAAAGAAGTTTGATGTCTTCTTCTTCTACAAGCCCTATTTTATTCCTCAGTGTGTATATATATATATATTCAATTAAACTAAAGGCGTATTCACAGAGGTGCCTGAACATAATTACATATTATTGGGGGACTTAGGGTCCAACCATCTATCTCAAAAAACTAACTTATCTCAGCTTACTATTTTCCTTTACACAAAACCTCTGTTGATAGACACTAATGTTGTTTGTTTTCTCTAATATAATTGAGTACATTATAGTTTGACAATAAAAAATCTAACTCTAATACCACATATTAATAATATTTTAATGAGGACGTCCTTATTTTAATAAAATAAGAACACAAATAGTTATATAATTAAAAAAAAAAACACAATTTTTAGGTTTGTAATGCCTCAATATGCAAGCAATCAAGAATAAAGGATGGGTGCATGAACTTAGGTTCCTTGGCACTTAAGAATAAATGCTGCAGAATTTCATTCAATTGCTGCTGAATCCAAAAATACTTTCTAAAAATTGTTTTTTAACCCCATTAACTAATAAATTATTAGTTAAAATTATATTCGCAAGGAATGATGCTTAATAAAAAATCCCATGAGTTGTATAGTAGGTTTTGTTAATTGTTTTGATAATGGCTTTTGAGAAAGTGGACCATATCATGCATAGCCTACAAGAAAGCTTTGTGGGTTCGTCACGGCAACCCATATGATTACAAACTCAACTATAAAATAAGTTCAAAAAAGAGCTTTTTAAAGCCCTTTTTCAAACCAACACAATTAGCACTTTATATTCCATCAAGAATCATTGTGCACAATTGATGATCTCTTTGATATGACATTTTATATAAGAAAAAAAGTGCAAATAGAATTGTTAAAAAAAAATTACAAATCAAAAGCAGTAATCGATCTCTTGAGCTTGAGGCAAAATTCCACAAGTCGTGGCTGTATAACTAAATTTACAATGACACTGAATCAGTTGTGGGTCATATCTTCCACCTTCAGAGAGCTTTGTTTTATAATTTGTGTTTTACAAGTTCAAAGTTTGATTAGACACAAGTGGGGACTTTTAACTTTTTCATGATTTTAAACCAATTATATGTCACTAATAATATCATATATCACTTGAAGTGATCTTTACTACTAGCTCATCGTGATTTTTTTTTTTTTTTTCATGTGTATTTAGAATACAGCTGTTGTGAGAAACGGCGGCCCTCATTTTTTTTTTTTGGTTATTGATAATCTCAGATATTTTATTACGCACTCATTTTTTATTTATTAGTCTCCCTTTTATTATTATTATTATTGTTATTGTAATATACATAATATATCTTAAATTAAGGGTAAAAAAAATTGGAAAATGTAATCGTAAATTTGTAGTTTTTAAAGAAAGTTGCAGTTGTTGTTATTATATATGAGTTTTGCTTGCATATAATAAGATATTCGTGCTACTGTGAAAGACCATCCAAAGTACAGTAAGCCGCTCTGAAGATAATATAAGACAATAATCTGAAAATTAAATAATTTAGGAACCCTAGCTAGTTTAAATTTCGGCTTAGCCGCCACAATGATAATAAAAACAATAACATCCATTAGTAGTTGAGAAATTTGAAAGAACTAAACGTCTAATCATCTATCTAATAAAAACTATTCCGTTTTCCTTTTGCATGCAGTGGGCATATGCTCGCATTGGAATAAACTTTTAGAATGCAGAACTTTATATTTTGATATCCAATATTTATAACGTTTTAATTAATTAATCATTGATCTAAGTACAATTTTAATATTGTTTATCATTCGGGATGAAATGTGAGAGCATTATTTCTACTTTCTGAGACTGAAGGCATTGCATGAATCTCATTTTATTCGGTCTTTTACGTATGAAAGCATGCATGAATATATTATGCACGACGACGGAGCAAAAACTTCTTTAAATAAGTTATAAATTTGAAAAAACGATAAAGCATATAGAACATATAGCCGCCCTCGTTTTTAATTTGCTAGGGTTGCTTTTTCTATAATTGTTTTTAAGGCCTTGATCCATAGGACGAGGAGACTAAGAAAACTAATAATAAATGAAATAAAACATCTAATTAGATTATGCTTACTTAATCTTTCAGATAATCAGAAATTTATTTCTTAACTTACCATCTGACGTGACGTTTTCTATTTCTTTCGACGTTAGTTATATTCACTAATACAATTTTCAACAATTTTATACATTATCCTCGTGGTAATATTAAGTATTGGATTAAGACAAAATGGCCAATGAGGTAATTAACTTCTAAGCGTGTTATCTGTTTTGGCTATGGCTTCATGCTTTTGGCATTGTTAATTAGTACGGCCAATAAAATTATACTTACATGCTGTAACTTGATAACCACTTAAAGAAGTTCTATTTAATGAGAAAGTAACCCTTCTCTTAATTGCAATTAAAAAGAAAATTTGATAATTTGAGTGCTTCCAATCACCATAGAATCATTCTTTTTTTTATATAATTCTTGGTTTCTAAATATATTACTTATGCTTAAGTATAATATTTTGTGGTTACAAATACCATAATTTTTTATGAACCTATCGCATATGAGTTACAATTAGACGCACTTTTATATCATTGAAATTCAATCAAGTCGGGATTAGATTTCTCACTTTTCTTTGATTTTTATTTTTTCGATTAGAGTTCAGTTTGTTTGACTCCACTTGTTGCCATTAATACTTACAAATTATGTGAAAAATGACTAGAGAATCACAATAATAATAATAATAATGTTGGTACATGGTGTGAAATTTATTTCAAATTCCAATCATTTTACACTCAACTAAACAACCCACCCACAAAGACATAATCTACACAACATAAGCATGTAATCACAATGAGAATTGGAAAACCAACCGCCCCACCTATATTGGTTTGCCAAATTAGCCACCCATCACTGAGATTGGCTTAGTTATAAAAACAAAATTTTTTCTTTAATGAGTGGATGACACTAATCCACACCAAACAAAACAAAATGGTGATTTACAAAGTCTTAATTAATCAAAAACAAATAAAAGGAAAAAAAAAGATTAGTGGGAAAAAGGAAGTTGTGTAGATGCAAATGAAATTGGCTTACAGGTGAGAGTTAAAGAGAAAAAGATAGATAGTGCACGAGGCTGCCCACCATTCGAATTGAGATAGGATTTGAAGGTGGGATATCATAAAGGTTTAAAAAGAGAAACGCTAAATGCCAAACTTTTTCTCTTAAAATCAAATGGACGGCTAGCAACTAACTATAATGACCAAATCTGTGGCTAGTAACCACTTGTCCAATGGCTTTTTATTTCATTAATTTAGCATTAATTAATTAGCTTCCAAAACTAAATTTTTTGTCTACTTTGAAAAGTAATAGAACTACTTTACGGTTGTGTTTAAAGAGTGATTATGTAAGAAGCCTTTTATTTGATAATTTATTTAGTTAAATCATAAAAAAAAAAAAAAATTATAGTCTACTTTGTGCATACATCATGGGTGGGACTATTTGAACCACCAAATTTCTCTTTAGGCTTATTTTAAAAAATAAATTTATTACTAAAAAATTAAAACTTAAAAATCTCATAATTACGCTTTACTAATTACTTTCTTTCTCTACCTTATAATTGCATATTCTTTTTCTACTCTCACATTCTACAAACTAAACATCCAATTTCACTCTCTTTTGAATTTATTTTTTGGCCTTTATTGGTATATCATGATCTATATTTTATGCTTTCTATAATAAGAATTTTTTCTTGTCTTAATGCTTTTGTGTCTGGTAAAAATTAATTTTTTGATATTTATTAACTTTCATGGCTAATAAAAATTTGTTGATATTCATTTTTAAATAGTAGGTTTTATTTATGTTAGTTAGTGATATTAATTATTTACAGCTAAAAGAGTATTTATCTAAATGCATTGATGATAATTTGTAAAATCGATAAGAGAAAGAGAAAAAAGGTTAATTAAGTAAAAATTTCAAAAATAATTTAGATAATAAAAGTTTTAATTAAAAAAGAGTATTAAAAAAAAAAAGTAGTGAGTTCAAATAACCCCACTCTACACCATATTATCATAACAAACGCATAAAAAAAATTTTCAGGGCACATAAGAGACCAATATTTTACCAAAGCATCCACCACACTATTATTTTCATTGTACGTGTGCGAAATGAAAGTATGAGACCATGTCCGTATGCTTGTAAAGGCATACCTTTTAATTTTAAAAACCCTCACATAGTCACATGTGCATTGGCTGATTGAATTTGCTGGACACGTACGCGACCAAAACTTGGACTCAGGCCGTGTCTTTTGACAGACATTGGATTGCAAATGAAATCTGAAGCCCAAAATCAGAAACACGGTCCCATGGAACATAAATATCAATTTTCAAGAGTTTTACTAGTTACTAAACCAAATTGAAAATAGAATTTTCCTAAACCAAATATCAATTTGATTCTCAAGGGTTTTACAACTTACTTTTGTTTTAGCTGATTTTATTATTACTTGTTAAATGCAAGTAGTGAAAATGCAAGTGGCATCTCTATCTTCTTGTCACATCTGTCTGCAAACCCTAAATATTAAATGCAAGATATTATTTATTTTCCTATTTTAAATTTTTTTCTCTTTTAAATTCCGCATATCAAGAGTAAGGGTGCGATTTGAGAGTGAAATGCTGTAACTTTTAAGCTTTAACTGTTGTGAAATAAAAGCCATAACTGTGGAGTGCAAGCCATAGACGGTGTTTGATACCGTTTAATAGTTGCAGAGTGGAAGTTGATGAATATTTGTAATAATTAATTTTAAATAACATTAATTTTAATTATTAACTAATCAAATTATTTTTCATACTTTGAATTATTCTATTAACATATGATTATGTTTATTACTTTGACAAACTAAATTAATATTTAATTAATAAAATTTATTTTTTTTGCACAAGTTGTAATAAACTGTTTTCAAAACAAATAATTTAAAAATGAAAACAAATACATTCTAATGTTACACAATAAATTCTAATTTTACACATTGATTGAAGAAATAAATTATACCAAATATGTCTAATAAAGATCGTACAACATAACGTAATAAAATTAAAATGTAATTAATTACAAAATTCTTATAAATATTTCCATTATCATCCCTCCATTAAACTTGCAAGAATGTCGTCTCTCAATATTATTATATCTTGAGTTGTGTTATCAATTTTATCATAACTTTCTTCATGAGATGCAGTATTACTTATATGTTCACTAACACTATGACTTGAATCATTTGTTGTTTCATCAAAACAATCATGATTTTGAGAATATCTTTTGATATAATTATGCAAAGTCATGGTAGTAATAATTATCTTCACTTGTGTCTTGAATGTATAGCTTGGCATATTTCATAAAATCTTCTTCGTATTCTTTCAAACCCTAAAAGTATGCTCAGTAACACTTTTCAAAGAAGAGTGCTTATAGCTGAACAATTCTTTGTGATAGCAAAATTCACGAAGGTAGTATCTTTCACTTTTATATGGTCCCAAATATGAGAATGGACAGTGTCGGAATCACATTAATGATAGCTACCAGTGTCATAATTGTGTCGATGAGAACTGTTGATGTAGGAATCGTGCTAATGAGAATAGTGTTTTAGTTCATTTCAAGAAAAACTGGATTTGAAATCAAGTTAAAAAAATAAGAGGATAAAACTCAAATTAAATAATATGTAGCGATAATTTAGTAATTTAACCTACAACTGCTAAAAAGAAAAAAAAAGTTGCTTAACACTTTGTAGCTGGGCTTTGAGGGGATAGTGACGTTATCATATCTCGAGTTTTTGATTCTCAAGTAAGGTAAAAATTATATTTTACTAATCAACCAATTCATCAATTAACGCTGCTAAAGAAAAATTTGTGAGGTAGTAGATTTTCTAAATATATAATAGTAAAATTATAAACTATTAAATTACAACACTTCTTATAGTCATTTAATATTTTATAATTTTTAAAGTAATCAAACAATAATAATCTTTGTGCTTGATAGGTTTTAACCTTTTTTTTTTCAATGACCCAAAAAAACAAACGTTGCATGAAGTTAGCAACATACCTGACGTAATCTTTTTCTTTTCCATTTTTTTTTTGACCTTTTACTCGAGTCCGAACGCATGGGAACTTTTGTCATTCTGAACACCATAAATTGCATACTCGAACACCGAGATGGTTGAAATTATAATATAACGGCAATTCTATAATCGCCGCATTGAGCAGTGGTCTATTTAATACTAATGAATCATACATGAATCTGGTTAGAAGCAATGTTGTCCCTCGTCACATAGCTTTCATTCATCATCAATGCATATCAAGTATTCCGGTTCTAAATTTCATCTCTTACGCATTTCCCACCACTTAATGATAGGCGTCTTGGATACTGCTTTTTCATTAAATGCTTGGGACACAAGCTAAAAATTGGCAATAACAGCACAAACAAGGATATACACACACACACAGATATATATATATACATATATATATATTTCCCTCCAAAGAAAAATAGAAATATTAAGAAGCATAAGATACCCGATACTTGAATTTAGTATAAATGGTTTGCAGGTAATTCAGTATACACCAAATATGGGAGCAAATATCACATTTTACAAGCATAGATTCTAGAATGTGCTATTATAGAACTGATTTATGTAGGTTCCGATAGATAACTAACAATAGATGTCAGTACCTCCATGCAGGGAAAATTGGGGGAAAATTCAGAGTATGGAAGTTCTCAAGTTTATTAATTTTAAATGTAATAATGCCCATAATGATATTGATGCTCACCTTCAACTCCTACTAAACTCCAATAAATAGGGTAGTTGTTCGATAATTTGACTATTTTTCCTCAATTCATTAAATATATCAGCAGACTGAAAGTTATTTTGTTTTCATGCAGTGAGGGAATATCTTCAAATTCAAATTGAACACAAATTTGCCAATTCTTACTTGTTGACAAGTGCAGCGATGAAACCGCCCTCTCTTTAGACCATCCACCTGTCTGATTGAGTACAGCTGCATTTACATCAGCAAGCCAGCGGCAGTTGAGGAAATTAAACCAGTAATGACTGTTGCTGATGATACAACATTTAGTCTGCAACATTTCCCTTATAAATGAAGCAACCCATTTGCTCTTCTTAGCATGAAAGCCCAGGTTTCAGCTTACGTACTCTCTTAATTCTCAGTATCTTTTATAACATACTCAAAGCTATAATGAGTTTTCGCTTGTTGCCCATCCTTGCTTTCCTCAGTGTAAGCTTCTACTCACTTGCATGGTCCTGATTGCTGAACAAACAGCTTCCCTTGGAATTCTGCATTTGCCTCTCTTTAATAGGTTATTTATTCTAATAAGACTTTGGACTGACTTGTCTTGCAGCTAGCAGTGGTGGCAAGTCATGCGGCCATTTCTCCTGAGCTTTACTGGAAAACTGTACTGCCAAATTCCCCAATGCCAAAAGTTGTCGAAGATCTTCTACAGCCAGGTCAGAATTTTCATGTACAAGCACTCTCTTACATCAGTTTAATTGTAGTAAAAAATTAATTTGATGCACTTCAAACCTGAGATATGAAAATTTCAGTCATAAAAGAATTTTGAGATTACAAAGTTATGTCAAATATGAGGAAGAAAAGCATACCTGTTAAAGCCAGGTACATGTCAAAAATGTTGAATATATTTTCTTATCGTGTTCCCACCAAAATTTAAGCGGCTCAAAATCCCGTTCAGGAGAAGAAATTTGCCGTAGATCCACTGTTTATGAGACTAGCCCTTAGCCTGGATTAAAGGGTCTCTTCTAATTTTGTTACTATATTTGCAGATGTGCTGGAAGACAAAAGCACCTCTGTCAATGTAGGGAAGGGTGGTGTCAATGTGGATGCAGGGAAAGGAAAGCCAGGTGGTGGCACTCATGTAAATGTTGGGGGTAAGGGGGTTGGTGTTAACACTGGAACGCCCAGCAAAAGAACCAATGTTGGTGTTGGCAAAGGAGGAGTATCTGTAAGTACAGGACACAAGGGAAAGCCAGTTTATGTTGGGGTAAGCCCATTCAACTATGTATATGCAGCAAATGAGAACCAACTCCATGATGACCCGAATACAGCTCTTTTCTTCTTGGAAAAGGACTTGCATCCTGGCATGAAGATGAACTTGCACTTCACTCAAACTTCAAATGGAGCAACTTTCTTACCTCGCCAAGCTGCCAAATCAATTCCTTTCTCGTCTGACAAATTGCCTGAGATCTTTAACCAGTTTTCCGTCAAACCTGGATCGGTTGAAGCTGAAATAATGCAGAACACAATCAAAGAGTGTGAAGACCCTGGCATTAAAGGAGAGCAGAAATATTGCGCAACTTCATTGGAGTCGATGATTGACTTCAGCACTTCTAAGCTTGGAAAGAGTGTTTGGGCAATTTCTACAGAGGTAGAAAAAAGAACCAAGATGCAGACGTATACAATCACAGCTGGAGTAAAGCAGATGGCAGCCGACAAATCAGTAGTGTGCCATAAGCAGAACTATGCATATGCTGTATTCTACTGCCATGCAACACAAAGGACAAGGCTTTACATAGTTCCCTTGCAAGGTGCTGATGGGACAAAAGCCAAAGCAGCAGCAGTCTGCCACACAGATACATCAGCATGGAACCCCAAGCATTTAGCTTTTCAAGTGCTCAACGTTAAGCCAGGAACTGTTCCTATATGTCACTTCCTTCCTGAGGATCACATTGTCTGGGTTCCCAATAAGAAGACTGGAGAATAGAATTTGATCCTCTTTTCCCATCTACTTAATCAGCAGAGTTTGAACCAGTCAGTTCAAGCAGTTATCTATTTAGTTGTACAATAATTTACTTTGAATACCCAGTTCAATTTGTTATGCATACATTAAGCTTGCCGTGTTTCAAAACTTGTGTGCCTAGTAGTTATCTTATCTGATTGTGGAGCTATCTTCAGTCTTACATTGTGGCTGGCTGGTGAATCTATTAGAAACCCCTGTGATCACGTGAATCAAATAAGTATGGTCATCCTATGAACAAAACCATCATTGACAAAATTAGAAATTAAAAGCCAAACGTTACTATGGTAGGTTTCTCGTTACCATTTGAGAGTGTGAAATTCTCAGTTGTTTGATCAAAATTGAAATAGTAATAGAGTTATTACAAGAATAATTTCACTTTAGAATAAGTTTCACAAAAGCTATATGGTAATTGGCTTGATATAGAAAAATTAAATCAATAAGATTCCTACTATCAATTGTTTGCCCGTAAAAGTGTTGTAAATCACCGGTCATAACCTAAGTAAAGGCCAATCCAATTGCTTGTTAATCCAAAATATAAGTGAGTAACCACCCTGAAAAAGACAGAATGGGACGGATGGTCATACCTGATGACAAATGTAACCACCTCCACATCCACCACATCATCATTCTGGTTGGCAAGCACAGTGTGCCATATGAAAAATATAAGAACAAATATCGTGTCTTCAATTCTTTCCACAACTCTCAGTTGTTTGAAAATAGAGAGCGAACAAACTGCAATTTTAAGTTTCATGACAGAAAGTCAGACAATGCTGTATAACAATTATGGAGATGATGCATGTGACCAAAGTTAATAGGCATTTTAATCACCATGCAACAAAAGAAACCGTAAGATATTTACATTCTATCCTTCATAAATATATGAAACCAACAAACAAATCCATATCAAAAGTTAAATTGCATAATTCTATGGGATGTAATGTCAGTTTGAAAACTAAAAATTGCATAATTCTATTACAATGTTAAGAGGGATATAATGTTAGTTTGAACACTAATAAATTATTTGATAACATAATAAGTAATAGGCCCTGGAGCATTGGATAGATCCCATTCATGAGTAGAGAGACAGCTAATTGGTCATGATTATGTACTGTACAGTATACAAGTGTGAGCCACAATAAAGATACCTGACCTATTCAGATGCCTAATCTCAAATACTCCACTATGCTTGGCATGCCAAGCAATGAACAGCACATTACGTGGTTGGAACACATTGATACTTGAAAACCTTTCAGCAGTTGCAGGAGCAATAACCACATTCGACAACACTATGCTAATGCTCGCTGTACTACACAATAAGGGATGTAGACAGCTTGGCGATGCTATTATTCAACAAATTTAATAGAACTTCAACTGACGACTATCATCGCCTTCTTTGCCTAGGACCAACAGATATTCTACTCCACTACAGGTTCTTTCAAGACCTCTGATGGTGACCTGCAATCAGGGGAGTCCACTAGAAACAAGCACCCTACCTCAGTAGCATTTTCTAAACAGAACATATAAGTCGGCTGCCCTGCAAATTAGAAATAAGTTTGGCATCAGATACTCTTAACTGTTATAAATTGGATTCGCAAGTTAAAATATTGTAAAAAAAACTTAATTCATCACATACATTAATCTCAATCTGCACCTTCGATATCACGAAACATCTTTTCAGTCAATATAGAGGCATCTATGTGTGCTACAAATCGGGCACAACATTTTTGTAGTTATCAGCTTGAAAAGGCTCCAAAGAACCCCATGTACTTCCAACTTTGATTTTGACGAGTAAGGGAACTGAAAACAAAGTACAGCAAGGTGAACATAGTCCTCAAAATGGTAAGGTGCATTAAAAAGCAATGATGAATGCGCACCAAGAAGCAAAGCAGCACTTTCCATGCACTTTTGTACCAATGACACAGCTTCCTTAATCACAGAAGGATCAACTTCTAGTACCAACTCATCATGTACCTAAACAGCAATCACCAAGAGAGTCAATAAAATTCATCTCGAAGGTTAGCATGTAAGTAAGTTAAAGCAGAGGCTTGCTGCACAAATAAATTTAACAGCATGAATATCAACTCAAAAATTTTCATGCTCGTAATTTATCAATTATGCATCCCAAGAATTAATCATACACAAGTTTCTACTTGGAAAAAGAATAGTAGTCAAAGAAAGAAAGAAAAACCATCAATTTCCAGAAGTAACCTGTAAAAGAAGTCGGCAGCGGCCCTTCAGCATCTGGAAGTCAGCTGCAAGTGAAGAGTCTGGCTTATAAACTCCTCCGACAATAATAGAGTGGATATTTATCATCGCAATCTTGATAATATCCGCAGCAGATCCCTATTAAAAATAGTCATCAGCTCAAGACTCCTACAGTCATACACTGATCAAGCAATACCCACTTGCTAACCCCCAATCCCTCGAGCGAAAAAAGGAAAACGTTTATACCTGACAAATAGAATTCACTGCTTGCCTCTGGGCCTTTGACTTCTCCTTGTTGTTCCCAAATTTTATTTTTGACAAGAAGCGCTTTCTTCCCTTCAGGGTTTCCACATAACTGAATTCAAGTACTAGATATGAGCAAAGTCATAATGTTGATGAAAATAACATCAGCCACAAGAATTTTAAGCAAGTGATCACAAACATGTTTTTTCAGATTTCATGGTCACACAATACTTTTATGGTCATTTAAGTTACCAAGGTAAATATTAATGACAGAAGTCTGAAACAGTGAAGATAATCAGATGCCTCACCCTTTTTGACGGCAAGATGACACCACTACATGAAGCCAGGAAGCAACACCAGGAAAATAACTTTTGAAGCTTTTAATTTTTTCTTTAGCTTCATCAGAACTGCAATTCAGTTGTTCTGAAAGAGTATTAGGACCCATTCCATAAAGAATGCCGTATATCAACCTTTTAGTTTGATCCCTCTCATGAGAGCCCACAGAATCTTCTGACCTTCCAGTCCATCTTGTTGCAATCATGGTAAAAACATCACCATGTGGCTTACTAAGGAGGCCTATCAATGCAGGGTCTTTAGAAAAGTGTGCCATCAGCCGCAATTCTATCTGAGAATAATCTGCTGCTAGCAATATCCAATTCTCCTGCAACAAAAATGTAATCAATAATATACGTACGAGCATACCCAAAAAAAAAAAAATTCCAAGTGATTTATCACTAAACTCATAACATTTATACCATAACAACCCTGAAGAAAAAATCATTCACTATGTAATGCCCCTTCTCCCTCACCCTGCTGCCCTACTCTTAACCTTTTCATTTTTCTAAAATTCAACACTTTCTCCCATAAAAAAAAAAAAAAAATCAACACTTTCTTAATATCTCACACTTGCAGAACCACCTAACCTGCAACCAGCATAAAAGTTAGGCCCTGCACCAGGACCACCAGGCTGTTTTCCTTCGACTTTCCCACACTCATGCTTCATTGTAGTTGATTCATGCACTTCAATTACAGTTTTTCTCATTTACTTGGAATTTGGTATATTATATTGTTAAGCTTCCATTTCTGTAACAGAAAGGATGAGTTGCAAATTTTTGTCAAGGGGGCTTAGCCAAGAGTCTACCAAACTAGTGTTCATTAGCATAAACAATAAACAATTCACCTTCAAGTTTTAAGATTCACTTCCACTCAACCCAACCCATACATACCTTAATCCTAAACTAGTTGAGCTGGCTACATAAACCTTCATCTTCATTTTTCCCAATTGAAGACAATATGCACACACATACAATCCATGGAACTTTTTCCAAAAACTTTTTCCAAATGCTTTGTTCAGTTCCCATCCCATAATAAGGTAAGTAAAAAAACTTTACCTGTGTAGGAATGAAGAAATCACGAGCATTAATTTTACAATGATCAACCTCAGCATTCCCTCCACATATATCCTCGTTACTCATTTCAAATTCGACCATGTGCTCAACACACTGCATAATCCAATAAGAATAATTACAGTAATAATAATAACATAAAATCTTATCACACCTGAGGAGAAAGTTCAACCAGCGAACAGAAAGATAAAATCAGTGAAATAAGACCCAAACCTGAAGATTAGGTTCCTCCATTGAGAGCCGACCAGTCACTGTTGATGTTTGGAGCCAATGGCCATGTAGTGTATATTTTTGTGTACTCATAGATATCCTAGCCAGTGAGCAAACTGATCCCAGAGTACAATTTAAGAGCTTTGCCAAGGTTCGATGCTCTTTAATGACAGGAATAATAGGATGCTCATGCCTGGAGAGAAACCAAATCTATTTAGTATACATGGCTCAAAAAAATTGAGAATGCATGAGGACTAAAGGGAAGAAAATATTACATCCAATGATCATTAGTTGGAGGAAACAAAGACAATCACGCAACACATTTTTTCTTGCAATGAAGATTGCAGTGAGAAAAAAGATCAAGCTAAGAATGAGACTAAAGAAATAGTTGCCTAGTATTTTTGGAAATTATTCAGAAAAAGGTTCCCTCAAAACATCTTAGATAGACACTTTTTTTATTTTTTGGAGATCAGCTTATGCCTCCTTTGTGCAGTATAGGAAGAAAAATAAACAATTCTCCCTCTATACCTTAATAGATCCAAACAATGCTTGTCAGTACTTGGATGTTGTTTCCCTTTATTGTGCCCTTCTGGTATCGGAAGCTTCAAGTGCCCATACAGGACATTTGCAATATCTGCAGCTGTATACAATGAAAATTTCATGCCGGCCAGTGTGTAAGCCTCCTTCTCAAGATACCTTAGCTTTTTCTGCAACAAATTGCGTGCCCGAAGACATCCCTCCATGTCAACCCCTATTCCCCAAAGCTCCATATCTGCTAGAACATTAACCTAGCATGCAAAATCAATTGTCATACTAGCGTCATTTATTTATAAAGCATCATGCCAGCTAAAGAATGAAATTATTTTGTTAATATGATTCAAAAGTTTCAGAACAATTCATTAAGTACCCAGAGTATGTTGTTAAGTATAGATTGACAACCAACTTAAGATTTTGCAAGCATCTATGCTAAAACAAACACACACAAACCAAGAAGAAAATATACAAGGACAAAATTAGACAATGGAGATTAATTGTGCCACAGATGGGGTTTATTTTCACCAAGAAGCAGAAAGGATTCATAATTAAAAAGATTGCCAGCGTTATTGGTCCAATATCATCCAATAATCGTATCAACTTCCATTTGGACTATGTATCAACTTCCATTTGGACTACCTATCAACTAATTGCTCCAATTGGACGAGCATCCATAAAACTGACTAGTATGCCCCAGTCAGATATTATCCTCTTAGAAACTCATAACAGGAAGCACTAAAACTCACCAAGGGGATTTCAATGTTCATAAGTGCTTCAATAAGTTCTTCAGAAACAAGTAACTTCCAAAGGACAGAACATAGGACTCGTGTTTGAGCAACCCGACGGCAGCAACCGTTATGTGCAGCTCTCCGCATCTGATTCTTCCACCGGCCACTTCGATTAGCGGCAGCAGCAGCCTCACTGGATAATCTTTTCTTAACTTCCTAAGTAACCATTATCACCGCCTTAGAAGCCATTTTGAACAATTATAAGGAAGTGTTACTTAAACAACAAGGATAGCATCATTTATACTTGTGAATTTCTTCTAAGAAAAAGAACAAAAATACTTTGGCATTGTACAAAATAACTAATTTCCTCAAAACAACTTGCAAAAGCTAGTTTCATTACTAAATTTGTTAATGGAAACAAAAATTACCTTCTCCAGGTTTGGATTTGAACTTCTCTCATCATCTGGCCATAGAATCCATGACACAATGCATATATCAATTCCATCTTTTAAATGAACCGGAGATAACAACAAGAATGAGCTGCCTACAATTTCAAGACCCGAACTTGTTCCCACAAGTTTAAGGCCACCAGATTTCTGAATGGAAACTGCAGCATGTTTAAGCACCTGAATCTGAACTTTCATATTCCAAGTAAATTTTCTAACATCTCTCTTCTTCATTATTTCACCAATTCTTTTCCACCTCTGTTTTATCATCCCCAACTGATGTTCAGGAGTTAGACCATTCTTATCACTAGATCCATAAATAAGCAACCTATCCTTTCTTCTGTGGTCAGAGCATAGATGCTTCGGCAGATTGACATAGTACACAGGGGAATTTTCCCAACAGACTGCTAAACCATGAATCTCAAACAGGACACCAGAGTTTGCTTCTGAATGTTTATCGTAGTGGATATCAAAATAGAATTCATGGGTTGCCTCCCATGCATCCAAGAAACAGTCAAATCCTCCAGGGGTATTAATTGCATTAATAGGACCCTTGTTGCAAGCCCTGTCCTTGTTGACAAGACGTGGATCTCTGTTTGGCCGATCCTGTACTTCAAGATCAAGATCCCTATAAGATTTTGCCATTCCAATAGCATTTTTCCTAACTGAACAGAGAGGGTTGCATCTGGAATTTTTATGTCACTGGCATGAACATTAAACTCAACACCACCAGTTCCAGGCCCTACAAATGGCACCGTGGATTTTCAGCTCCAAATTCATGTTGCAACTCAGTAATTGACTGTCCTACCAAAGCACCTAATTCATTATCTGAAGTTTCTGACAATTTTTCTCCTGCACTTTCCAAATCAACTTTTTCAGAAATATTATTTGCTTCTAAAGATGGCCTATCTGAATGCTCCATTGGTACTAGAGAAATGAAGCTACTTGACTTGTCATTCCCAGGGAAGGTAGTTGCTGCTCCGTCTTCCCCTGTAGAATTTTCAGCAGCAGTTGATAAAGTAGGCCGAGAAAACAGGGGGACATTTAACCCAAGAGATTTGAAAGCCAAGAAAGCAGCAATCCTGGCCTCTTCAGCTTTTTCAAGAACAATTTTGCGTGCACCATTTTTAATTTTCTTCGCTACACCCAATTGCACGCGTCTTTGTGCTGAAAAGAAGAATTTTACTCAACAAAAAGAAGTAAGAAAACACGGAAGCTATTACTGTATATACAAGTAAAAATTTTCACTTCAGTCAATGAAAAAGGCAATAAAACACAGATGCCATTATTGTACATGTGAGCAAAAATTTTCAATAGCAGACAAGAATATGAATACATGGACTCGGTACATATATTAAATAAGCAATGATTAATGCTTTTTGGTTTATGGCAAGCAACTGAAGAGAGCATATGTTCTTACATTAGTAGTAACATTGGTACCATAAAAAATCAGGTACTTATTGTAATTTCACTTATACTTTTTAATTCTACATATTTAACAATATCAATATACAAATAGCAATAGTAATATTAAGAGACCCAAAAAACAAAAAAACCATAATTTTCACTAGACAATGCCCAATTTAGTAAACTTAAAACATTCTATACACCCAAACACTTCTTAGATTTCCCTTTTTCCCCTCTTTTGTCAATTTGTTTGAGTAAAACCACATTTTTGTCCTTTTTCAGATGGAGTAGGAGCTACAGGAGTTCCAATGACTAAACAACACCACACTGAACTTTTCATTACAGAGAAGCCACCATTATTGATACCAGTGTCCACAAAATCCTTGACATGATGTTAACTTAACATGTTTTTCTAGGGGCACATAGAGGAATTATCTGACAAATGAACCTTCCCAACAAGAAAAAGAACCTAAATTTCAACTCAAAAATTGAAGTTTGGTGGTACAAACTTAATTGAAAGGAAAGTGAAACAAAACTCCAACCTAGGCCATTGTAGTTAAAAACATAATACCAGAATATCACAATATTTGACAACAGTCCAGAATAACAAAGTCATGTATCAAAATTCTGCTAGATTCACCTTCTGCAATCCACGATGAAGATTCAAAAAGAGCTTTGACAATTTCGAAATAGATGCCTCTGCAATTGCTAGAGGTGTACGCAGGCCAGCTTTATAAAGTGCTCTTGCTCGAGAACCCTAAAAATCAGGAGAAAAGTGAAACAAAACTTGTAATGATGATGATAGTGAAATCAAAATTATCAATAAAGCTTCCACCAAACCTTGACAGAAGGCATCGCCTGAAAGATATGTGTATCCAAACCTTAGTAGAAGTAACTGGGTCTGGAAGAACACAATTACCTTCACGTACGGAATAGTAGTGAGTTCTACAATTTCTGCTCTCACTCCAAATGAAACACGATTTTGAAACTTGGCAACCAAGCCTTCTAGATCATGCCATCCAAGCCTCTCGCAGAATACTGAAACCATAGATGCAAATCTTCCAGCATTCTCTTGTAATGCTTGAACCATTCCTCTGGCCACTTTAAAAGCTTCACAAACCTCAAGCACAGGAGTTTCCTTCATCCCAGAATTTAACGAATATGTATTTAGCAAGACAACAAAATCAAATAGGGCAAGTGCAAGCAGAGCCAATCCACAGAAAAATTGGAAAAAGAAAATTCAGAATAAGGTGACCAAGACCAAGGACAAGTTGTCTACACTAAATACAGGGTAAAAGACAATGAGGGAAAGTTTTCATTTCATATGTCATGTAAATTTAGTAGAACAATAAAATATAAAGCAGGACCGAAGATGTACAGAAGCTCAGCGTTTATGACATAAATCATTATATCACTTCAGAGTTCAAAGATGTTTGTCTTCTTTATCTTGCATAATTGGGGAGCAGCTACAGCTAAAACCATTTTGGGGTTTGTTAAGCTGGGAAATTTTTTAGGCCTATCTGTATGCTTCTGCTGAGTATCGATTCTTCTCCAAAAAAATTTTTGCAGTCATTTGTTTTTGGGAATTTTCATTCTTGTTTTGTGGACTTTTAATCAGTCCTCTCTGTATAAGTTCTGTCAGCATTATATTCCTCTCTTCTAGAGCAGGAAAAAAAGGGAGAGAGAAAGACACATAGATGGGCATATGATAAATATCACCACAATTTAGAAGGTATACACTACTTTTATCAGGTAAAAGGAGCAAAACAAAGAAATAAACCTGCACTAATCTTGACAGGATGAGGGCAACATAAAATCGTTTACAAACTCTAAGTGTTTGCGCATCTGAAAGCATATTATTGCTCATGATTCCAAGTCGATACTCAAGTTTTCCATGCAATCCTTTCGCACTATCTCTCAATTGCTTGCTTGAAATGTGCATTGGTGCACCATGTGCCATGCGCATCAAATATGGTTCTGCCACTCCCACTGATTGACAACTGACTGAATTTCATAAAATTCATTGAATATTATTCAGAATTAAATGATGATGGCCATCATTAAGACAACCACAAAATCCATAAATATCGAAAATCGAATAAATTTATATGTGAAGAAGAAAATAAACACCAAATCAGATTCTACCGTTTTTCAATCCCACCACTAATTTACTTCTAATTGCTATTGAAGAAATCCACGATCCATTAGTCTAATGATATATAGGAGATGCTTAGAGGTTCTTACTTAAGAAAGTATGGAGGTTAAAAAACTCCTCAAAAAGGAGATAACATGAAGCAAGATTTGGGATTGCTACACCAAAATTCATAAATTTTAAGTTAAATTAAAGTTCAAATGCTTACTATTTAAAAAACGATTTAAAAAAAAAAGGGTCAGATGCTTGCCAAGAAAATACAATAAGTATGGCATATTGCACCTGACTCCAAATGGGCTCCAAACTAAGAAGTAGAATCACCTGGTCAAGGGCTGACAATTCCAGGAAGCGCTCATAATATAACTCCCAATCTGGTTCAACTTCAACATTAATTGGTGTTGATAGATAAACTAAATGCAAATCTGATGCAAGTACAAATCCTTCTCTTGCCCTTGAAAGGTCATCCAGCACAATCTAGGAAATCAAGGAAAATATTATAATTAACTAGAACAAATTGCTGTTTACCTGCAGCTGATTTGGGACAGATCTGGAAATTACAGAAAATCAATTGATGAACACAAAAACTTATAACAGATGAATACTTAAGACAGCAGGATTCAGAAATACCGCTTAGAAAGTTGAGAACACAACAATAAAAATAGAGAGTTGAAAACTTTACAAGTGATTCTTCTGGGCAAAGAGAACTTCCAAAAGCAGCACGCCCAAGAGGTGTGGTACTGTATAACTTGGTATCTTCATTCCATTCAAGAAATTTTCTATGGCACAACCAACGAAGAGAGTCCTGTGCTGATTTTACTACGTTTTGAAATGGTTTTGTAGAATTAAGAAGAGTACACCTAACATATCGATGAATGTCTTCAGCAGTTTGAACAATCCCACCAGCCACAACTTCTAAAATTGCATGAGTCATTCCATTCTTATCTTCAGATAAACAAGAATGCAATGGCGGACAGCTTTCATTAAGAAGTCCCATAATTTTCTTGACCTCTTCTGGTTTGCAAATAAGCATCTGGTAGTCCAAAAACATTATTCGGAGAATCAAAATCTTTAAATAGAGTAGAGAAGCAAAATATAAATTCTGTGATGAACCAAAAACCTAATGAGAAAGAAAAATGTTTCTAAAATAGTATTCTCTATTTCAGGAAATACACCTAACATAAAATTACCCAATAACTTGTTCAGACATTCATAACTGTTCTGAGTTTTTTCGTAAACCACTTACTTGGGAAAAGAAAATTCCATCTCAACTATAAGTAAACAAAATGAATTAGACCACCACACAGTCTACAGCAATATAGCCACCGATAAAGACGACACACCTCATTAAATAAAGAAATAAAACAGAAAAGAAAGAGAGATGCTTAACTGCCAGAAATATAAGCTGCAAGCCTAAGAAAACACTCTTGGACCCAACACAGTAAGGAAAGAGTTAGATAATGCCTTCCACAACTCAGAGATTCATACAAACATTCCAAGGGAATAACCAAATAGATTTATGCTTTTTAAAACATAATTCATTCAAAAAATCTCTATTGTAGAAACTATACCAGAAAAATGGTAGAAACACTGAGGTAAACAAAAGTAAACTATGCAGCATACCACTGCTACATATTTACGATAAGAGGTACTCATGCAACAACAAAAACAATCCGAAAACAAAGCAAACATACACTTTCTCCTTTGGTATCTATTCCCGTCCGACCAGCCCGACCAGCCATCTGTCTGTACCTTGTGCCATCAATGAAATCACGACCAATTCGAGGTTGTCGAAAAATAACCCTCCTAGCAGGCAGATTAACCCCAGCAGCTAAGGTAGATGTAGCTGTTAAGACACGTACAAGGCCTTTGCGGTAGCAGGTTTCTACAACCTCTCTTTCCTCAGCCTATGCACAAGTGAACACCAGCTATAAGAAGTAAGAAAAGCTCAGAATATAAAGAATAAACAAGTAAAAGATCATCAATAGGCAGGTAATAGAAACAAAACTTGAGCAAAAATATAGTAATTAAATAGGAAGTATGGAAGCAAGAATATAGGAATACTGTGAGTCCGGCATGGTGATAGGCGACACCAGAAGGAAGAGTTTCTTCTAAAACAGGATCCAATCCAGCAGGACATCTTCGCAAGGCATCAATAGCGGATGTAATATCAATGAACTCACTGTCACTGCTATGGACATTTATAGAAAATTTCTTGAGGAACTTTGAAACATGCCTTGCAGTTGATTCACATCCTTTCCGACTAGAGCAAAAAATTAGCACTGAATGACCCTCTTGGACAACCTGAGAAACATTCCCACCATCCACATACTGATCAACTATCCACATGGTGTCTAGCTAAACCATTATTAAAAAAGTAAAGAAACACAACCTCATCGCACAATTCAACGATATGATCTGGATCTTTTCCACCAAGGTTGGCTGCTGTCGAAATTGTTCTAACGACATCCATTTTCTTACTATAAATGGTATTACCAACTTTAATATATTCCTCTAATGGAACAGGTCGGAAATCGGTTTCATATAAAGCTGCCTGCAAAGGTTTGTGAAAAATATATCATATGTAATCAACATACACAAAAGCAAGAGCCAAGAAAAGAGGAATGATGTGACACCAAAACTTTTTATAATTTCTAGAAGACAGAAAGAATCGCAATTAATATCAACCTGAGCAGAAGAGAGCACACATGTGAGAGAAAGATGAGGGAAAACATTTGGAAAGGAAGAGTGAAGATAAAAGTCTCGGAAAAGATATTTTGTGCTTGAACTTTTAGTAGTTATAGATCAATTTAAGATGGCATATTACCCCCGGACCACCTCAAGAATATCGAAAGTGCAAGTAGGCATCACAAGTTTTTAATAATATCTCAAAACCACCTCCGCTTTTATTTTTATAGCAACCTGCCAATTTTTCATTAACTCCATTGGCCATCGTTAAAGAATCGACGATAAAAGACCATTTTACCTTTGGATTTATTTAAGAATGTATAATAATATTTTGGGAGACTCGGTGTCTAAATAGTCTTTTATCCTAGATTTTTAAGAGTGATGACTAACAAAGTTGATAGAAAAATAGTTGGTTGATATAAAACTAAAACTTAAGGTGATTCTGATATATTTTCATAAACTTGTAGTGGCTACTTACACTTACGATATTCTTGAGAGGGAAAATTTCCCATTTAAAATTTCATAGCTAATAAAACATAAATAAATATGTCATTCAATTGAAAGTCCTTTCAGTAGTTAGTTGTACCTAAACTATAAACTGGGAGAACAATGTATTGATTTGATTCATATAAGAGTTCCAATCACATAAAACAAGCCTCATGAATGTTGGCTAGTTCCAAAGTTATAATGCCTCATTATAAAGCATAAATGCTCCTGAATGAGCTTAAAGGAGATTTGGATATGCCAGTGTGTGCAAGAAAGAGAAAGATAAGCTAATTTTCCATCTCAACAAATCAAGCCCTCAACACTAAAAACACTTAAAAGAGAGAACTGAGACAATACCTTCAACAAAATCTCAAGTCAGGCTACTATATAGTAATTCATCATTTAGAGCATAGCAATTTTAACTTTATAAGTAAGCCCTATAAATTAGACAAGAATAAAGCTTTGATACAGCAACAGATCACAGTATCATACATTTAGATATAGTGAATGAGAATAAAAGTCTTGGACAGAAACTGAATGTCTAGTCATCTCGGGATAGGTTGAGGACTTGAGGTGTTGGAAAGAAGTAAAAGTGATCATTGTTACTCTGCTTACTTGAAGCCAATCAGCAACTGCTGCCACATTTGGCATGGTAGCACTCATCCCAACAATTTGCAGACCATGACCAGGGTCAGTCTTCCCACTGCTTGCTCCTGAACTCTCTCCACAACTTGAATCTGAAGTGCCTTCGCCAGCTGCATAACGAAGCTTTGTCAAGAGCAACTCCAAAAGATAACCCCTATTTTGGTCAGCAACCTGTCAAAAATCACAAGCATGTGAACCATCTAAAGTAAGTCATCAAGGAACAAGAAAGGATAACTTGAAACAAGCATGGAAAAGAGGGTGGGGAAGTCAACATATTGATCGTCCACAAGAGAATTTACCAATGCCAGCAACATATGATAAAACATACCATGTGTAGTTCATCAATCACAATAATTCCAATTTCCGACAAGCGACCCTCTTCAAGCATTCTGTTTACAAGCGAGTTTGCCTTCTCTATTGTGCATACTGCTACAGAGGTATCTTTAGGAAGTGACCCACCACCCTGATTTCCGTAATAACTACGAACATGCCTACCAAGTGGCTCAAGGAGAACCTCCAGATGTTCTACCTGCACCAAGTTAATTAATACATTAAAAAATAAAAATCATAATAATCAAACATCAGTTGTTCTCACGATGGACAATCACAATTGAAAAAGCACCTTTTCTGCACAAATTGATACATAAGGAAGCACGAGTAGTGCCATTTTTCCAGTTGAAATTAGCCGCCGCAACATTAAAATTTCTGCAACAAAACTTTTTCCAGCACTGTGGCAGAGAAAGCAAGATTCATTAAACAACATATTCATACCATGCAATCATGTTAAAAATGTAGATATAATGCATAGAACTTCATCCCTAACCGGTTGAGGTTTCCAGTTCAACTAAATTGCTGGCACCGAAAAAAGGGTGCAATAAAGACAAGTTTATTCCTGTTGGTAAGTTGGAAAATGCATGAAGAATTTCAATGTTTTAAGGGCTTACCTTGTTGATGCACAGTAGACAAGATTCCTTCTCTGCAGAACACCATCCACATGGAGGCATTCAACCTGGAGAATGGAAAATATTTGTATGTTGGGCTTTTAGCTTATGAAACAACATATTATAAACCATAAACAATCAGAAATACATAGATGCGTGTAGGAGATTAACTTCAAAACCCCACTCTCATCAAGTAACCACTTGAATGACAAAAAGAACAAGCTGCATGCTGTATCTTTCAGGCAAAACCAAAGACTGTATCACAGGTTGAATCCAGATAACCACTATGATGAAAATTCTAAAGGTAAGCAGGATGCAGAAACCAGTGACCTGAGTAAAACATGTGAACAATAAAAGAAGAATTTTCATAGATATCCAATTAAAAGTGGTTGCTAAAACTTTACAGAGAGATATAACAACAACAACAGCAACAACAGCAACAACAATAATAATAAAACAAAAATGAAGTGCAATCATAAAGTTAGATAAGCAAGGAAACAAAAAGCTTATTGTTTACTTCTCTTAAGTTATTGAATACGAACGATGCAACTTTAGCATCATATTGGCTTGAAGAAAACATCAAAGAGTGCAAAGTAGTAACTAAAAAATGTAAAGGAAAGAAAGGAAACAAGAGGATATCTATTTATTTCCTAACTAAACAACTTGAGGGTCTTAGTAAGAAATAAAAAGCCCTAGAATATTGCCACCCTTGACTACTTTAGTAATATTCTCTCTCTCAAGAAAGATAACATGACAGGTGATATATGATGCCTCAGCAAAAATTTACCCCAATAAGCAACTCTAATTTCTAAAACTTATTACTCCAACCCAGCCAAAACAATACAGTACATAGTTATATACTATTACCTCTTGACATGCATAATAACACAAGTTAGGTAACCTAATTGAAAGTGCGCATATAAAACTATATTGGGTATTCACTTGATTGAACTAAACTGATACTCAAGATGATACAAAAATTTGAAGACTTACACACTCTGAACCCAGACATTAAAACCATCACACAATCCATTTATGCAGCAACCAAATCCCTCTTTCATAAAACAAGCATCTGACCAGTTTAGCCAGCCTGATTTTCATTCCTAATTGAATCTTCAAATAAAAAGAAGCAATTGTTACTAAAATGGTTCAAAGTACCTGCCATGGATACAGTTTTGAGATTCCTCTTTTCTTATATATGCTGCATATTTCGGACGGAAGCCAACTGCTAAGATCCAAACAGTCTTTGAGCATCCCAGAACTTGAAGGAGTACCGGCTTCATTAGATTTTTCATTAGCAACAAGCTTCTTTATTACATTGGTTAGTGAGTCTGATGTGATGCTATCAATACTTTGGCTTGAAATATCCAGTTTTCTTTCATGTACAATAAGAACAGAATCCTTCTCTTGTACATTGGAAATTCCCTCAGTTCTTGAAGTATCATCATGATGAGATTTAAATTTCACTTTTTGACAACTTTTATGAGTTACAGAGCCTTTTTCAGATACTACACAGTCTCTAAACATCATAGCATCTGAGATATCAGCAGCACCACAGCATGGCTTAGTTCCTTTCAAATTTTTGTCTTCAAACAAAAAATCAAGATGCTTAATGGGCAGCGGGGAAACTTCTATATCAGAATCTATCACATGCTTCCCCATTTGTTTTAAAGAACCACTAGTCTTTATGTGCTGAACTTTGCTCTCACGTTCATTCAACATTTCCTTTGGCTTGTTGTGATTTTTATTCCTTAAATTGTATGGATTATTTATTTCATTCTGGCTCTTACTATCTGCAATTTCTTCAGCAGTCTGAAAAGGACCAATATCAGTTTGCGCAAAAAAACCATCAGCAATTTCAATTGCTTCATTCCAAAAGCCTCCCCAGGAGAAAATATGGAGTTTCCACATGTTGACTTGGGGGTTTCACGAACATATGTTTTTCCAATTGATGGTCCAGGTGTCCAACATGCTGTTGTATTTAAAGCTGATTTGGATGATTTGTCGCATTTCCTCAAGCTTGCTTGAAGCAACGGGGATGCGTTACTATCAGTGACCTGCCAGGACAAAAATACATTAAAGTAGAAAGCCACTGTAATTCAAATCATCAAATTCATAACAGATTACTAAAAAATAAATTTTACTTGTTGAGAAGAGTTTGAAACGAGTTTCCCGGTTTTAACAATAAAGCCAGACTGTGTCTCTTCAATATTCTTTGCATTGGAGCACGTGGTTTCTTCTCCTGATTGTAACTGATTGGAAACACAATACTTCTTCTTGGCAATTTTATTATTCTCCCCACCTAGGAGAGATGGACTACCATGTCTCTTGTGGTCTTTCACCTTTGCCTCTGATGGTGAACTTGCACTTGAATGAATTTCACTATATAAAATGCAGGATTAACATTTTTCATGGAGTAATTTCTTTTCTTTGGGAGAGTAAGTACACAAGAACTAGCTCAACTCCAGAAAAGTTAACCAATAAAAGAAAGATTAACAATTTATAATGAGTCATCCAAATTTTGGAAGTACAATACCTACAATACAAAGATAAAAAGTCAGTTGCAAACTGTTTCAGCTCCAAACTTTCCGGAATGTGGGCTGAACCGTCCTTCATATGACAGCCAACTTCACTATTACCCTCCTTAGATGAACACCCAGAAATCACCTTCTGGGTAGCTTTAACAGCTTCAGTAGTCTGAGGTTGAGCTAGATCTGATAAGAGGGCCTGATTCTTTTCATCTTTGGAATATTTATTGATCTCCAGCGACAAATTTCTTTTAACCACCTCATGCCTAGACAACAAATTTTGCTTGCTAGTGTGACCATCGTCCTGTGAATTTTTCAAATAATTGTCCAAAGTGCCTTTGGCACTGGGAGACACTTCCACTGTAACTTTTGCATCTTTCTCGGCTCTCCCAGACTTCACACTCGGTGATCTTGATTTTCTCTTCTTGGAAGCATAAAACTGAATACAATAACAAAAGGAAGCAAGATATATCATGTTATTTTATGTGAAGAAAAGTAAACAGTTTGTTACTCGTTTCACTTCACTTCAGAGAAAAAATTGATACTATCATGAGGAAGATTAGTCATTCAACCTAATTTGTTTCAGTTAATTAAAAATAAACAGAACTAGAGAAAAAATACAAAAACTATCATTTCCAATTATGCAGTTTCAGTTCATAATTAAAATCTTTCTACACCAAAAGTTGTATTTCGAAGAGTAAGAAGACGTTTTGCTTCAAGAAAGAAGTTTTAAAGTTTGAACTGAAAAGTGACCGTTGATGGTATCTAGGGTTTCAAAGACGGAGACTGGACTGGGTAAAAGCGAACCTGATCGATGCGCGCACGAGGGGAACCAGACGCCATGATAAAGGATTGGGAAGGTTTTCCGTCCCCGGCGATCTGGAAAACCCCAAATCTTTCACTTTCCTGGACGCCTCAATACGACGCTGCTTCGACGCTTATAAAAATTGAATCCTTAAGAGTGAGCGCCAAGCTGAAACCACTGCACACGACGAGATTTTCTTTTTCTCATGAGCCAGGTGGTGGCAGAGACCAACTTTGAAATTATTGCAATATTGTCTCTAATTTTTCGGAGTATTTGCAGCAATATCCTTTTCCTTTGTACTTTATTGAAATATACATGTCCTTTGTCGAAACCTCCTTACTACCGGAATCTTTGGTCACAAAGACAGTATTGACCTCAAACGAAAGGATAATAATATAGTTACAAATTTTTATATAATTTTTTTTTACAAACTGATATATTATTATTTAATTAATTCAATTAGATATTTCTTGATCAACTTAATTTATTTTTATTATTTTATATTTTTATTCAACTAATTAATTAACACCAAATGAATTTATACTAAATGAATTTATATAAAAATTTATAACTATATCATCATTTTAAAGAAAAAATTATTTTATAAATTAGCCCAAGGAAATTTTATCTTTAGTCATCTTCTTATTCACCAAAAAACTAAGAAATTTGAATATGGAAGTTTGTAATAAAAATCATTAGGATGAATTAGTAAAAGTATTAACTTCTCTACACGTGGGAATGTTGACAACCGATAAGTGCATATGTGTAAAGCTTTTATTTTTAGAGTGACACATAAATGCATATTGTACTTTACATATATAATATTTGATATAAGTTTTAAGCATTCATGACTTATGACAACTAAAATTTAGTGTATGCCTTTCTAATATTTTGTCAACAGATAATATGAGTAAGGGTGGGCAAATTTGGGTTTGTATCAGATTCAAATCAACTCGATCGCATTTCAAGTTAATCAGATTGAGAAAATTATAATCCGAACTCAACCCGAAACATGTGATTCGATCAGAAAATGTTTAGATTGGATCGAATCAAATTAATGATTTTTGTTTGTTTTAATTATGATTTTCCAATTTTGGATCAGATCAGGTTTAACTTAATCTGATGATGATTTAATCCAATTAAGTTGGCCAAAATCCACTGGTCAAGTTTAAACCTTCATTCGAATCTAAAATTTTTAAATCATATTAGATTGGATCGGGTCACTTGCTCACCCTTAAATGAGAGCATAAGATGACAATGGTGTTGAGTTGTAATATGGAGTTAAAGAAAACCAAACGTAGTAGAAGATTATTTAGTCAATACTTAGTTTTGCTTTCATCTCATCTTCATATGTATCTATTTATATTGTATAACACATAATTTTCAAACAATATCTCAATATTTGTGCGTGACACCTCTTCATTAGAATATTAACATAGTAACTTGTAAAATTATTTATTATAATCTCTCTTATTAAGCTATATCTTATTCTTATATTTATTTCTTAAATTGTTAAATTATTTTTATCGGATTAAGATCCTCTTGTAAATTGTATTCTCTAAAATTTTTAAAATCATATATCATGTGTTTTTTAGTAATAGAATATGGGTATGATTTAATTTATACCGCATATTTATTAACCAAATAAAGATATTTAATTGTGTTCTCATGTTGACTTGTTTAACATGATGAATATGATGGGACATCTTGTATGATTTCACATGCTTAATAAAAAATCATGTAAGTTCAAACTATAGGTGGGAATTGAAAATTGATAAAGACATAAGAATAATATTTCAGATGGACATATGGGTGGATTTTTTTAACAATCCAAACTAAATCAATTCAATCAATTTAATTATTAGTCTAAAAACTTATAAATTGAATGATTTTCAGTTAAGTTCAAATTTTAAAAATGACAGAAAAAAAGGGACGAACCAAATCGGACTACTCACAAATCAAGATTGGAACCGATAGGGTTCTTGTTGGTTTTTTACCCTTAAATGGTTAAATGAATTGCAAGTAGGTTGACAAAAACATGAATAGGATTATTCAACGAGTGACTGTGACACAAAAATAAGCACAGAATCGTAATTCCTCATTAATTTGCGTCAATTTTACAATTTTTAAATATCACACAATTTCCCGACTCATTTGCGCTACGTATACTCACAATTTTATTTTTCAAAATTATAAAAAAATGAAATGCGATTTAAAATTTGATCTAATTATAAAACAATAAGCGGGATCATCACCAACAGCTCAGAAAAATCAAAAAGCGAAGTGGACAGACGATCCGGAGGGAGGGAACATAAATAACAAAAGGCGCGCTTTCCGCTAGGGTTTTTTTTCAATTTTTCTTTTTTATCATTCCAAAAGACAGAGGCCGCTACTCTAGCTCTTCGGCTACTGTGAGATTCCCGCCGATTCTACTCTCTCAGGCCACTACATTACTCAGTTTCTCGTTCTTATCTGTGAGACACTGCCATTATTTGATGATCTTTTGTTTAGGTTCTGCTGTTTGTTTCCGTGGAAAATAAATCCCGGAAAATGTGATAAGTCATTTTTTAAAAAAAAAATTATTTAGAAGTATATAATATTTCGGGGAAATTTAACAAGGAAGCGTTTAATTTTTACTTTTCTAATTAATTTATCCTCTGGGAAAACAATAAAAAATTTCCTATTTCAGTTTTTTTTTTTTCTGATGATGATTTCAGTTGGATGGTTTGTTTAGTCTTTATTTTTTTCCCCGCACTGTCATATTACTGAATTTCTTGTGTTTTTTCAGTCAGTTAGCTTTATTTGTGGTCGTGCTACTGAGAATATATTGTTCTTTTGGATTATTTGGTATGGGTTAGCGAATTGCTTAAAAAGTTTGTGAAAACTGTTTTTATCTCAGGGGACAATTTATGTTGCTTGTTTAATATTTTTCATGGGATTGATGTCTAAGTTAATTTGATTTTCCTGTTCCAGTGGCTTATAAGCTTGTTGTAAAGTGAAGCATGCACTTTATTCCACTGAAATTTTGTGTCTTGCATATTGAAAACGTTCGTTGCTGTTTTTTCAGGTTTAGCTTTCGGAACAGGTTTTATTAAAAATTTATTTCTCTGATCAGAGAAAGGCCTGCTATGGAAAGATGGTAGAAGTGGCTGAAGTTGAGAATCTAGATTTTAAGTGGGGTAAAAAGAGAGGAATTGGCGGAAAAAAGAAAGATGTCCAGTTCTATGAATCTTTTACATATGATGGGGTGGAATATACTCTTTATGACTGTGTATATCTGTACAAGGAAGGGGATCCTGAGCCTTACGTTGGTAAACTTGTAAAAATATGGGAGAATGCTGATAAGACAAAGAAAGTCAAACTTCTTTGGTTCTTCCGCCCTAGTGATATTTCCAATTTTCTTGGAAATGTTCAGACACTTGAAAATGAATTAATTTTGGCATGTGGTGAAGGTGTAGGCCTCACAAATATCAATCCTTTGGTAATTAAATTGCAATAAATGTTGTGGTTTAATTAGATTACATATTATGTTTTCTATATTTTGTATTAGTTCAGTGACATACATCACTGTAAATAGATACATAAGTTTCTTATTTTCGGATTGTCACCAACTCTTATAGTCCATTTCTCTCTTACTCACAAAGTAAATAACTTTGAGGTAGTGGATGTAGATTTTTGGGAATTTATAATGACCAGCGGGTGGTCAAATATTCCTTTTTCTGGTGAACGTTGAACATATTCTTTATGTACTAATGTCTCTAATTACTAGTTGCTAATTTCCTTAATGATATCAGGAAGCAATTTCTGGAAAGTGCAATGTTGTTTGCACCTCAAAGGATGCTAGAAATCCACAACCGTCAGATGAAGAACTTCAAATCAGTGACTTTATTTTTTACCGCACCTTTGATGTGGGGCTCCGTAAAGTCTTGGATAAGATAGATGAAAAGATTGCTGGTATTGAAGGTGTTTATCCTTTCGCTGATGAATGCTTCTCTATTATCATCTCTGTGATGTTGCACTTTGTTCTTTTTGTTTCCTTTTATTTATATTTATTTTTCCCTGTACTTTCTTCTTTCAATGTTGCAGTTAAATTTATATTTAACCGAGAGGGTTACCAAAACTCCAACTTTGCTCTCAAACTTGATTCAAACAAGAAGGAAGTCAGAAAGAATGCCACAATAAGTGATGAAACAGTGATTTCAGCACAGCAAAACATTCCTGAAAGCGTATCTACTAAACAGGAGGGTGGTTTTATTGATACTTCAGTTAAACAAGGTGTGGCAGCTTCATTAATTAGACAGAATTCTTCACTCTTAGATAATGTAGATGTAGAGTCAGGTGGAAAGGCTGAAAGTGGTGAAGGACTGGAAGATATTTCTATCAATAGTTCCAATTTGAGGTCTAACGTAAAAGAAAATGAGCATAAAAAAGTTCCGACAGCGAAGCAGAAATCTTTGTTTGCTGAAAGGCCTGTCTCCACTGTGGATTCAAAAGGTTTGTTGGTTGGGACGAAATCTTCTCTTGGAGAAAAGGTTTCATCTATAGGAGGTGATCAGCAAGGTGAAATTGTTAGCACTGTTAAACCAGGGATCACGTTTGGTGATAAGATTGCATCTAGCTCTCAAGTAGAATTTGAAAAAGACCAAGGCTAAAGGTAGTACGGCTCTTGAAACTAAAGAGGAAGTAAAATCTTTTAAGGATCCTAATGAATTGTATAATAGGCCATCTAATAAAGCAAAGTTTGATAGTTCTAGGAAAGTATCTGATGATAAGATCAAGAATAGAGTGCAAAAGTTAGGCCTTGACTCTAATGTGCATGGTGCAAAGCCTACTTCAGCTACCATTGCCGATGAAGATAAATCTAAAACTAAGCGAGCAGTAGCAAAAAATCCTCATGGGATAGACAGAGGGCCTTTCAAGAAGCCAAAGCTTGATGAAGAACTTTTAAAACCTACTAGTGGCAAGTTGGTTGAAGCATCTTCCGTCCAACCTTCAATTGTTGAGAACAAAAGTAATAAGCAAATAGTGGAAGTTACTCGATTTGACCAAGTTTAGTAAGTTGTATCAATAGAATTGTCATTTATTCCACAATGTTGATTAGTCTTTGATATGATAATATTTTAAGCAAATTTTGTGTATAATATATTAGTTGCATATTGATCTCATTGAATCCTTTGGGTGTGTAAAATATTTTGTTGTTATCATGCTCAACTATGGGATATTTTTATTATTCAAGAAAAGAAGTACATACACTATAGTTTGTGGGAATATTTTACACACACACACTTCACCCACCCCAAAAGATGAACATTATGGTATCAGAAGTTTTGTTTCTTACCTCAGCCATCTAGCTGAGGCTATGTCCCTTTTGTTTGGTAGAAAAGGTTTTCCACAATTAATTGTTGCTCATGATAAATTTTTATTTCACTCTCTCATTTCTTGAAGTGCTGGTTATTGACATGGTATTTATTGGCATTTTTGACAGATAGAAGCAAATGGTTCAAAGAACTTGTAAGTGTTCTTTCTCTCCTTTCTTATGTTTATAATATTCATCTTATTGTATTTTTAGTCTTATTTTCTATGTTCAATCTCTATAACAAAATTGAGAGCTTCTAGTGTTAGAATTTGTATTAGATTATTAATTCCATCAAATGGTAGATACTTGAGATAGATCTAGACTAATTTGTGGATTGTTTTTTGTATATTAATATCAGCCATGGGAAGAAAGAATTCAGGTAGCTCATGAGCATGGAACACTTGTCTTGCTTGGAGAATTTAGATCCATCTTATACATCAACAGAGGTAGAGGTAATATGGGGAAAAAGAAATATCATCGTAAAACAAATGTACATTTTATGTTAATGCAGTTTCCTCTTTGTTATTTCTTCCTTTGATGTCTTGTGAATTTTATCATTCGATATCCAATAAATTGTTGTGCTTGTACTTTTCACTTTTTGATTATGATCATCCCTCAAGATCTTCCTTTTAATTATTTTTGGTGGTTATATGTAGAAATATATGTGGCATGCCTTCAAAGGAGAATTGTTCGGCAAAGATGATTTCGCGAGGTTGCATTTCTCTTCCCCTATTCTCAGTATGGAAGAAAGTAAAAATTTTGAGCTTTAAATTCTTCTTGGTAAAGATCTTGCTACATAATCAAGTCTATGAAGCACATTGCTAAATCTAACTTTCAAGGTCTAAACATTAACAACCATATGGTTATGTCATGATAATATATTGTTACAATTAATCTTATATTATAGCTATCTACATCTTTATCCTTAGGACTTTTTAGCACTAACGACAATGTGTTTATGTTGATGCGGAGTTGGTTTTGACATTGAATCTATTTCATCCCCCGGTTGGACTTTAATGTCCTTTACTTAATAAATGTATTTATTGTCTATGTTGAAAAGAAGGATGTTGATTTAGGCTCAATTAGGTATTGTTGTTTAGTACTTGTTATTTTAGAGCGATAAGTGTTTTAACATTTATAACTATCTGTCCAGTTTAATGTGATTTTACCCAACAGCTTGTTTGGTGAAGTCCTATATTAGTCTTACTATTTTGTCAAAATTATTCTTTAATATCGACTGTCGAGAATAACAACTTTTATTTCACAATTAAAGGTAGCTTTCGTTTACAATAGTTGTTGTAAACGAGCCTTAATAAAGATAAAGACAATGGAAAATTGTACCTTTCTTTTGATACGGAGATTTTGTATGGGTATTGTGATAGAATATGTGGCTAAATATGGCTGAATGTTGGGGCTTATTTAGTAGCCATATTAAATGGCATGGATTAGTGACATAATGAAAGGTTGATATGTCGGTATGTCACATACACCTTTTGGAAACTCAAGATAATGATTATGTGTGATGTGTTACTAGTTGAAATTTTGATTAACTTTATTTTGTTATTCAAGGATAATGGATTGTGAATTTATGATGGCTATTATTTTCGGATGCCAACACTTATTCTTTATCAAGGAAGTGAGGGACAATATTAGTTATAAGGTGTAAGCATTGGAGTCCGAGCAAACTATTTCTTATTTAACAAAGTCCTATATGGTGTTCTAGGTTTAGCCTTTGTTGCCTAGAATCCTTACTTTGCTGTAAAATACCTTTTTTTGAATACTACAAGATGGTCGTTTATGTGAATGTTAGGCATTTTAATGAAGAGATTATCTAGCATTTGTGGGGATCTATCCCGAGTGTTACTAGAGTGTGTAGGATCTCACTCCAAACAAGATGAGATTGGTTCTTTAGTGAGTGGGTGAATTGATGGTGCATTCTGAGGGTTGGGATAGGCAACTTTGGTAAAAGGCAAACTTTGGTAAAATTTCCTTCGCTTCTTAAGTTTTGGGTGACAAAAAGTAATTAAAATTGGTGTACTATTCATTCATGATTTCCTACATAGTGGAGGCAATTAAGGTATTTGACTAAGTTTGTTTGTCGATATTATCTTTGGGCCTGGGCCTTTAAATTTTCTCATGGTGCACACCCAAAAGGCATTTTGCTAATTACAGGTTACTGGTGATGTGGGATTTTACAATCATCTTTTTAGGAGTCTCGGTGTGTTTGCTTGACTAGATTTAGATCTCCAAGGCATTTTGTAATAAGAGCTTAGTTCCCAAATTCTTTAAGTATGGGAGAAGTCTAATGCTTATAAGGGGTGATCCACACTAGTGGGATGACAATTTAACCCAGACTTGACTTAGATCTAGATGAACCTTCAAAACTTTAGGTCGAGTTTAACCTGTCTGAGTAAATTTAACGGTATTTGGATTGATTTATTGACCTAGACGTATCCATGTTTGGGTTTGGGTGAACTATAGATCAGAATCCGGACCAAATTTTTTATTTTAATATAAATTTTTTAAAATTATTTTTAATATAAATACAAAAAAAAAAATCAACCCACGTGCTTTCCCCAATTCTTAGCTATTGCCAAACATTTTTCTCTCTTCTTCAGCCCTTCTCTCATCAAATCATCAAGCCGTTAGGTGTCATCGCTTCACTAGCTTTGTTGTGTTAATGTCCATCATCAATTGTCATTTGTATAGTTGTGTCATGGATTTTTAGCCGTTTGTCCATTTTCACTGGTCAGCGTCGTTGGCGCTTTGGCTCTTGTTTGTCCACTTTTTGTGAATGGGATCTAGTAAATATATTCGATAAAACCTCGAAATTTTGGCTGTGTTTTACTTTGAGATGTTCTTTGCTATTAAAAAAACATGATTCATAGGGTCGTTTTATCCTCTCCCCTTTTATGACTTAACCCACAAGGCCCAATTTATTATCATCATTGCCAAATTTGTTGTAGTCATCATCAAGACATCGTGATTATGTTTGAAAATTGAATTTGTATGCTGTTATCTTGGAGTTTATTTTTTAATTGTTTGGTTTTGAATTATTTTTATTATTGTTGGTAATAGATTATAGATAAGCATATTATTTGAAAAAGAGAGAAAATTGCATCTCTTTAGCAATCATTTTGGTTCTATGCAGAATCTAAAAACCTAGATTTTACGGGGGTTGAACTTGGACCGGACCAGAGGGAATATTCAAGAGTTCACATCTAGGTAGTAGTCGCAGGCTAAACCCACTTGAGCCTAGATTTTGTTATCCCCAATTCCACATCCTTATTGGTAAGATGTGTTTTGGAGGCGTATAGGCACCTCGGGAGAACAAAATCGTGAGCACCTGCTCAAAGAGAATAATATTTTTGCCAATTTAGGTTGATCATGACATTTTTGGGATCCAATAGAGCTATTTACAAATTGGAGAATGTGCGATAGATTTGTGATCAATTTCAAGTCCTCTTTAAATCGTTTGTATTTTATTAATGGTGAAAGGAGGTTTGTGAAAGTTCTCTGCCAAGTGGTGTTTGGTTTACGCATTTAGAATTGTTGATTATTTTCAGAATGATGCTTTTACTAAGGATCTACAAAACATGCTGTTTGGTTATCCATGTTATAATCAAGCGTCGTTGTTTTGTTAATGTTAAAAGCCAATCCTTTGTAATATTCAAAACAAAGAGAGGTTATGGAGATGGTTGTTACAAAATTAGAGGAAGGATGTCATTACATTAAACGGGGAGGTATGCAAGGCGGGATCCTGAATCATTCAGCCCATACTCGCTTTTATTGTTTTTTCATTTTACTTTTTGATGGACATTCTTGGCGAAAAGTGAAAAAGTATTTGCATTTCGAGTTGTTGCAGACAAATTAGCCCGTAAGGGCTTGGGCCGAAAGTGGTTTTTAAGTCACCTGAGTTTGAATCTTGGGAGAGGTAGAGAGTAAAGAAAATTAATTAGGGTTTAGCCTACTTATTTTGCCTTTTAAATTAAAGAAAATTGTTGCAACTAATTTAGTCTATCTCGCTCAATACATAACCTTATTTTCTTATCAAAAAACCTTTTCGTTTAAGGTGGCATGGGAAGGATCAATGATGGCATAAGGTCATTAAAAGCACAATTTTAAAGAGTGAAAACTTGATCCGATAGTTTATAAAGTCAACTTATGCACTCAAATTCTATTTTGAGGTATTTTACAAACTTTTATTAGAGCAAGTTGGGCCCAAGAAAGAACAACTAAGTATTATTCGCTTTGGGCACATAACTCATTATAGTTGTGCTTTTAGGTTTTGCAACCTAAAATGCGTTTATTTAGTTTTTTAACCAAGGGCTTATAAAACTAACTCACATAAGGATGGCAAATGGGTCAGCTAGCTTGAGCTCAATTAGATCATATAAATAAAAAGGCTTGACCTGAAAAAAAAACCATCAAAGGCTTGACGCGGAAAAAACCCCCATCATTTTAAATTTTGGGTTAGGTAAGTCCAACTTGATTTCGATCGTGGTTTAGGTTGGGCTTTTGTCCAAGTCCAAATTCCATAATTTTTAATTTTTTAATATTTAAGTAATTTAAATTTAAAAAAGTGGACATAACCTCCCTTGTATATTAAAATTTAACATAAATGCAAAAATTATTTAAAGTCTCAACTACATGATTATATAAATTATAAAATAAACTTAATCCAAAATCATGTCTTATAAAGTTAAATAAAATTATTTTTTATTTTTGAATTTCTGTTGTGCTCAAGTCTAAACTCTGACTAGAATTTTGATTTGCCTTATATTTGCATATTGAGCCTAACTCTAAATCCTTAGCATATGGGTTAAATTGGACTGACTCACAAAATTTTGGTTGGGTCTTTTGCTCTGTATAAACCTAACACATGTCCATCCATTCATTGGCCTCTCATGAAGTTGATTTTATTGTGCATTGAGCCTTGACTCAACCAAGTTGATTTTGTTCC
>JASUUG010000576.1:0-45987 GCA_030449905.1 Luvunga scandens
AAATAAAACAGTAGTTCACATTCAAATTTCTTGAGTTCATTGTACAATGATCCGATCAATACCAGTATTTCTTCACAAGAGTGACATTTCCACTATGAGCAGCTAGGAGCAGAGCCGTGACGTCACTTGAACTCCTCGAACTCGACGCGGACTTCGCTCGGCATTCCCTCGCGAAGCACGACTCAGTCTTCCTCGTCTTCAAAGAAACCGCGCCGACGAAGTTCACGTCCACGTACGGATCGGTAATGCACCCGTCGCCGATTTAAGATCGCCGGCAGCGTCGCTTCGAGTCTCTGAGACCTCCGCCTCGTAGTCGACGGGCACCACCTGCCTAACGGAAAACACAGTCATTTTGTGGAAGGAGACACGCGTTGAGCGATATATAATGGAAGTGTGCAACGAAACTGTTGGTGCTGCTGCGAGGTAAGGTGTGTTTTTGGTTTGATTTAAGAAGAAGAGAGACGCGGAGCTCGAGAGAGAAGTAGAAACTTGAAAAAGAGAGCGCCAGCCAGAGTTAAGAGAAGAGGGAAGGCTGGCTTGTTTATTTATTGTAGTAGTAGTTTTAACTCGAGTTTTTTAACCACGGTTAAAAATGACAAGTTGGATGGATGGTTGCTAGCGTATTACGGTGTTATTTAAAAAATGTGGGACCCGTTGGGACTGTTGAATTTGAAACTCAAAATGGTCGGTAGCCTATCAGCTACCTGATGATGCTTTGGCATGGGGAGGATTATATTTAAGATAATCACGACGGTGGATCAAATGTAAAAATTTAATCGGGGCCGTTGAAATGAAAAGGGCGATGTGCCTCAAAACTCAAGTTCATAACGACTCCACAGTCCACAGGGCTGTTGCTAGTCCTCACTTTCCGCCGTTAAAATGTTCTTTTTATCTTTTTTTGCCCCTATTTGTTATAGTGCCACGTTAAAGAGACAAAATATTTTTAAATATGTGAAAAAATTAATTCGAGAATCTCTTTTTTTTTTTTTTTGTTTAGGACATATTTACAGTATTGTAAGCCTCAATTTTATAAAGTCCGAAATTCTTGGATCAAAGTTGATTTTGTAAAAAGAATATTATATCATTCACAGTAATTTTTTTTTCCATGTCCGCATTTCTTTCCTATTTTCTTTGTACCCTAATTCAAACCAAAGAATTGAAAACTGAATCCTGTAAACGAGCCTCTACTTGTACGGATTTAAAGAAAAGAGTAAAAATACAAGTGTACTCTGAGCTGTGCTGTTGGCGTACCGACGTGGGGTATAGTATAGACATGCAATGAAATTAAGTGCATTGAAGTTTATCAACAAATTATGAGGCCACGAGATTTACCCTGTTTTTTTTTTTTTTTCACCGAATTTGTACATGTTTGATTTCCTACATGGGCCAGAGTTACGGGTCGGGCTACGCGTAAAAAACAAAAGCGTGTGTCGTACGAATCAGTCACACACCCACAATTAAAAAAATTTACAAAGAGAATGGAGGGCAAGAATGAGAAAGTGAGAGTGGAAGGGAAGGCAGGCGCATGGGGCCTGAAATACTACGAATTTGTCTTTATCTCCAGTAGCAATCGAAAACGTTGACAAGGTCAAAGATCTCTTCACTAATACGACTACTGCGCTTTGCCTTTTTAAAACAAACTGTAAAAAGCTTGTCAAGTTACAGTATCTACACTGCATGCTCCCTACCCTGTGGTCAATACGATTACTTGAGAAGCTACCTTGTCCTAGACGATCTTCTTTTGACTTTTTGACCAATATAACTTCACTTTGTCTGTGCAGCATGCATAGCAGTTCTTATTCTTTTAACCCACTGTATAAAAATTTAGACATGGCAAAATAAATAAATTAATTAAATAGTAATCGACTTATGTCAAAATTAGATGGATTCCAATTCGATTCTTTTAATAAATTAATCGTAACCAATATTTGTTTAATTGGTTTACGTATGAAATTTGATCTATTTTACAATTTATTTATCCAAAATTATGTATTTTTGTTTTGTTGTTATAAGTTATAATTATGAGACTCTCCTCCAAGATTGAAAATTTATGCATAAAAGTTTAATGGTAAATAAACAATTTAATCAAATAAATAATAAATAAATAAATTCATATTCGATTTATTTGTGAACTGCTTTAAACTAATTCTAAATGAATAAACGAAACAATAACTTGAATTAATATTCGATTCGTTTATTTAAGAATCAATCAATTCACTCATTTATTAAATAAATTAATTTTTTCAAACTCATATTTTATTTGATTCAAACCGAATTGAATAAACGAATCCGAAACTAAATTACCGCCACTGTATAAAACTAAGCTCTTTTATCCTATTTTTACTTACTCTCAAGCAAAACCTAATTAGGGTGTTGTGTTATCCACAACAGTACAATTTTTTTTAAAGATAAAATTTCTTTTTTTTTTATTTTATCTATTTTTAAACTTAAATCAATCAAATTTGAAGATTATCCAGATCGCAATACAGCTGGGTCACGTACCAGACCTGTACTCCCCAAAGAGGGATGGACAGGGAATAATATGGATGGAATCCTAGGAGATCTTCTTTGGCTCCTATCATTATGAAACGACAAAGTTTCTGATAACCGTTAGTCTATGTCACATCATCTTGCACGCGGCGGGATGTCATTTAGTTTGCCAACTCAGTTGCAAACGCTGTCAAAACAGCCAAAGTAACCAACAAATTTTGCGTTAAAATTGTTGTCAACACAAGGCAGCAGCACAGCATGGCTTTCGTATATTTATCGATCTTTTAATAATTATTTAGAAATAATTGCTCCATTATTAAAATATACAGAGACCGAAGGAAGTCTCGGAAGTTGAACCTTGAATCTATTTTATATCCCTCAAATTCCACCAAACTCAATCTAACTTATAAAATTAATATTTGATTCAATATTTGGCTTTTTTTTTTCCCCATTTCGAGAAAGGGATTAAATATTTAGCTTCAGGACAAAAAGATCCTTCTTCCCATCTCGCGTATCCAACTGCCGTACCCTAGAATTCAATGGCAGCTGGTGTAGGCCACAACAATTAGATTTAACAAGCGAGCAGCTCATCAGCCACGCGAAAATTAATCCCCTTTAATTAGTACAGCATAAATAAATTATTGAAATTATTTAAAAGAGAGAGAAAGAGAAGGCAATAATAGATATTAGGGGATCAAACTAGTGTTGGAGGAAATGTGAAGAATTTGTTGCGTTGTGGGCATGTAGCCGCATGGGGAGTGGCCTAACATGCAGGGCTTGTCGACGGGATACACTACAAGGACAAACCAAGGCGTGTGGCCCTGCACCTGAGCCTGAGGGCATGGCCTGTCCGTTTCATTGATGATTATTATTAGTAGTTATTTATTTATTTATTTATTTTAATATCATAACAATTATATTCATGCTTTCTTAGAATCGCGTACAGGAGGTGCACCTAGTCATGTGAAGCATCCCTCAAACAACCCTTGAAACAAAGCGTTGACTATTTAGTAAATCTCAATCTCGATTCTCAAATCTTAATCGTGGCTTCATTGCATCAGTTTCCACCGAGGTACGGACGGACACATAGGTATAGCTATTAACTGTTGCATGGCACGCCATTTGGTGAAAGAAAACCGCCTTTTTTTTTTCCAATACAGTGAAAATAGTCAACTTAGACCGTGGGCCAATGGGCATGTTAGTACTGCGGAGCTTCAATTGGATTGAGATCAACAAATATGGATCATTGAACGCTAAATTTGACAATATAGATTGAACATTAAACTTGACAATTTTATATCTTTTTCCTAAACATAATTACCATCTACTCGTATTCCAAAAAGAAAAAAAAAAAAAAAAAGGGTCATCCACTCCAGTCATTTACCACCCAAATTAAATATATCACTTGATTATATTTCCTTTTTGAGGTTGGTGTGAGGAAAATTGATTCGTCAACCTTCTTCTTCGATTACAAGGGCGAACAAATTATGTTATTCTTTGGAATCAATCATCTACTTCATTCTTCATTTCTTGCTTTTAACTTTAAGAGGTTACTTAACCGAAATTAAATCATTAGAGTCAGAGGCAAATTGACATGAAAGGTAACATGAGCAACTGACTGCGCTTAATTAAAAAAGAAAATTCTCTTTATTAATTTTTTAGAAAATTATGTTTCAGTGGGGACAACTCTATGAACAAATTTTGATATGAAGTTAATTTTAAAAATTATTAATTTTTATTATAAATTTACCCCAGTGAATCAAGTTTTCCGATCCACCCCCAATTACAGTTAACTTTTCCTTCTTGAAACTTTGAATCCTAACGCAACCGTTAGCTTTTGAATTGTCCTTCAACAGTCATTTAGCGACAACTTGATGCATATGATTTGATGAAAGTAGATTAATCCTTTATTACTCTTGCTCCAAAATATTACTTAATTTTTAAAACTCTTTTGCAATCTTAGTCATAAGTTCACAAATCAAACTTTTTTCTTCCAAATTTTGGATACCCACCAAATTTTGGACCCCCATCAATTGAATGAATCATTGCAAACTTGCCATGATTGCGACAGTGGAGAATCTTGTTACATCCACCTTCTTCTCTTTATTTAACAACCTCAAGTTCTTTTCAAATTAAACAACCAATACATGTGATTTTAAGGTGTTTTCAAATTGCTCTTTTCATCCTGAATGGCCTCGCCATTAATGTTTTATTCTTCAATTCAAATTTCGGTTGCACTAAAGAAGAAACAAAGCACTTGGAATTTATATTCCTTTGGCGCGAAGGTTACTAAAACTTTCTATCTAAACAAATTATATATGTGTCGTTATTACTCAATAAACAGAAGTGGCCATCTTTTACTTTTTGTCTACATCTATGGATTCCTTGGTTTAGTTCAAGTTCTCCAATAAATTAAACTCTAATAAATTACAATAACCTAACTAACCCAAATAAAAAATTGAAGTTTCATGGTCCATACAAGTTTGGATTTTCAAATCGCACTCCATTATTGGACCATTTGTTCACTTGATGAAGTGGCAAGACATCTTTTTACTTTTCCCCAAGATTCACAACTAACCTCCATTCGATTGTAAAGTTGCTTGCGCCTCAAAGTTCCCAAAATTAAGCAAATATGATTCAATTGCATTTAATCTCTAAAAGAGAGAGCATCCCTTTTCCCTTTCCCCCTTTTTTTTTTTTTGGCCCCTTATTTAATTTCCACTTGATGATGGTAACCAGTCTCCACTTCAAGAAAGAGACAGAATGGAAAGCAAATTGCTTAAATATTAATTCTTCAAGGAGCTTCAGACATGCAGCTAAAAGCACGTAAACTAGTCCGGACCGAAATTGACTTCGGCATAAAAAGTAAAAAAATTGGGTACTGTTATCAAACTAATTTCAATTCACTGTTGCCTCTAAGGTTCTAATTAATTGCGAAATGCCAATGAGTGATGAGCAATGACTACTTCCGATAACTACAAGTCTAAAATTGTTGAAGAGAGTATCCTTGAGCCATACATCGATGGGTGCCATGAAGACCGGCAGCCTCACTTGGCCGGATAATCTTCGCAGCCTGTCCACTCTTCATCCCATAATATCTTGCAATTGGATCAATCACTTGTATACGTGGCAACTGAACTCCAACAAACCCAAGCAAATATCAATGATAAGCATTAGAAACAACAGAAGCAAATTGAGCTGCACACAGAACTGCAATACTGCTTATGCAATACGAATGCCGGTAATAATGAGAATAATTATTCATTTGATGCGACCCGCTATCCGAAGACGAACCCGAGATAGACTAATCGTGTTTAGAGAGTTTCGAAAAGGTAAACCGTCTGAATATCTAATTAATCATATTATATTGACTTTTTTTATCCAATAGCACTACGTTATATTTGCCGTATTTTAAAATTTATTTGTTTATTTTTAAAACAGAACTGATGACAGTTTGAGTCGATTGTAGTACAACTATTCAAGAAAACTTATTAAAGTGTGTTGGACTGGTAAATTAAAAAAAAAAATGTATATTAAAATTATGTTACAATTGCTAAATGGAACGGGCTAGTGTTTGAGATTCTCGGCACAATTACCGAATTCATTGGGTCCACGTGGTCCTGAGTTCGACATGCCAACCCGAAACGTCGACCTTGGACACAGGGTTTCTCGCAATTAGATTGAACCAAAAGCACATAAAGCACATCTTGAACAAGAAAAAGGCACAAAGATTTTTCACCACCGACCTCCGTTTCCTCCACTGCATACCGTTTCACAAAAGTAATCTTCTCTTCATCTGCAAGCATTTAATGCTTGGGAACAGGATCGTGATCTTTGATGCCGACCGGAAGCTCTGCCTCCTGTACAATAAGGGAAGAAAACACTAAAAACATTGATGTCCTCTCCCATGTTCAGAAAAATTATGCGTTACTGTTGTTTCACATCGTGGCTAGGCAAAAAGAAACATTGAAAATCTACTTGTAAAGAAGCTCCTGAACGCACAAAAAGAAAAAGAGATCAAATGCAGCCGTGTACGTAACATCTCACCACCATTCAGTAAATGCAACACTATAGAATAGCGATAGTGTTACAAATAGCAATGCTATTTTTTTGGCGTCGCAAATACTCGCAGCACTATAATTTAGTTAGAAGTTTTGGCTATCGACACTCTCCGAAGGCAGTATTTTCTCATAACACGTAGAATATCTGGGAGCCTAGATGAGCTCAACTTTAGTTCAAACTGAGATAGACAGAACAGAACACTCCATTCAGCACAATTTGCTTCATAAATATCAAGCACAAGAACTGTAGAATTCAGCTGGATAACTTGATTATAATATAAACATGCATCTACTACATAAAACATAAAAATATCATGGTTTTCATATTTCTGTGTTAATTAATTTTTTCCAAAATCCTACCAAACCAGCTTCGAGGTTTTCGAGCTCAATAAACCTAGAGCTGAGTAGTAATTTTCTTTCTTTTTTATAAGTTTGATGATCTACCAATATTCGAATATAAAGTCTATTAGAAATCTATTTATACGCACTTGTAGTAAAACTAAGACACATCTACGAAAACAGTTTGAAAATCTGCTCCCACAAATATTTGGGGAGATGCCTGCTTCTAAGTTGGTGTCCGGTTTGAAGGAGAGGAAAGAGGAAAAGAAAGTTATTTAAATTCTTTTTTTATTTGAGTTGTTTGGTTGACCGTAATCTATAAGAATTTAATTTCCATTAAAATTTAACATACATCATACGGTAGAATTTAGATTCCACAACAAAGAGTGAGGAATTTAAATTTCTCTATCCCTTCAATCTTTTATTAACTTATTTAACGTTATCAAATAATTATTATTGGCAATTTATTTTATAAATTTAATTTTGTAGATAGTTAGTTTTATATTAATAAAAGCTAAAGTAATAATGATTTAAACAATTTAATAAAATCATCTTATTTATTTATTTAATTTACAAAACTAGAAATATAAATTTAATAGCTGTCGGACCACCGTCGTTGCCACTAGTGCATGGGATGTCACCTCTAGTACCGTTAGACTCGTTGGCAAATGAGCAACATCATTATATTTTCATAGAGGTGAAAAATGAATTTATTTTCTTCAAATCCGATTAAAACAATTTGAAAACTTTCTAACTTTCCCATATCAGGACAAACATCAAGTATTTCGGTTAAATAAGTTGTTTCAATTTATAGATCGTCAATTTCTGATAATTTTCATATAATTCTTGAGTTGAAATGACATGATACAATGGTGGCCGATAGAGACATGTGGAGGCTCCGATGGCGGTAATGGCAACTCTCTTTTTTCACATAAAATTTTAAGATTATAATATATTAATTAAGAAATTATTTGTATTATCTCATAATTTATTTAGAAACAAATTAAATTAATTATAATATAAAATTATGGTAATAAACTCTTTAAATAGAATTTAATTATAAATATAATAATATTATTTAAAATAATTTTTCATTAGTTATTTATATAGTATACTAAATAAACTTATTGTTTAATTTTTGATAACTATTGAAAGTTTAAAACTAAAGGGTGAAATTGTCCAAATAGAAAATAAGGCATTTCTTTTATTTGTATAATTTTGTAACAAATCAAACATTAAAAGAATTTCAACCGAAGCATGTGCTAGTACTCGCAAGAAAATTTGTTCAAACAACAAAACAATAGCCTTCACTCTCTTCTTTTTCTTCTTCTTCATCACCATCACCCTCGAACTCGACACGATACCTGCCATTCAAGAAATTTCGTGCCCTAAGAATGATTGGGTATATAGCAGGAAGCTTCTAATTCTAAAACACATGAAATTAGATGGTCGGTATTACCCACACATCAATCTTCTCACGTTTTCATTGCTAAATGAAATTAACACCAACTTCGGGGCTTATTGAAAGTAATATATAATTTTGCAATAGCGATATGCTCACAACATTTAGTACCACATATAGCACCGAATGGTGTGTTTCAAGGCAAATATAAATGGTTACTGTGAATCTCATTTTTGCAACACACCCGCACCGAGTAAGAACACGCTCTCTCTTGTAAAACACACATGCTCTGTTGCTCTCTTCTTCGATCGCACCAAGCCACCAATCTTATTCCCCACCATTCTCACCATCAGTTTTGTCTCTCTCTCTCTCGCGCGCGTCCATTGCATCCCTCACGGCATCTCACTCTCTCAGCTGTCTCAAAAATTCAACTTAAAGCTTCACTCTCTCAGCTTGACTCATCATCGGCTGCCGTAATTGATTTCTAGAGGTAATCTGCTTAATTAATTCCAAATTTGATGGTCTAAGATCATGAATTGTGAAGATTCAGCTACCATTTTGTTAAACAAGGGAAGCTTGCATAAGATATGTTGCAAAAATCAACTTCACATTGACTATTTATATTTATCTCAAAACGCACCGTTTGGTGCTATCTGTGGTTCTAAGTGTGGGGTGAATCTCATTTTCCATAATTTTGTGAATCGAACTAGAAAAATAGACTGTAGGATGTTGGTTTAATGACACTGACCACACATATATATAAGATGTTAATGCCATGAACTCTAAGAGGTAGCTGCTTCGATATATGTTTATGTAACTAATCAACAATTTTGGAAAGAAGAAATTATTTTCCCCTAATTTTATGTTTTATCCTTCATGCATAATATGATAATAAAATCAACAGTATCTGACCGCTAACTAATTAGTAATTAATCTTTAGTTATAACAATAACCTGATCAGCCAATTAATAATTAGTCTTTAATTAAGGCAATAATAACCTAATCAATCTCTTTAACAAAAGAAACTCAAAGATTTTAACTTAAATTTTGGTAATCATGTTAGATGAATAAGCAGAAGGTAAAGATATCACGATATTAGACTACCAATTATTTTTATTACTAGTAATTAAAGTATCTAAATATATGGATAATGAACAGAAAAAGCAATGTCACCATGGTAGCTTGATCTTTGAATTGCAATAGCTACAAAATATCCATTTGAATAACAGGCCAAATAAATGGTCTTATCGTCTATTAGCACAACAAAGCCAATGACCACGATGTAAAGTAGCTATCCGAAGATGTGTTTTATCCCATCGATAATTTCCATAAACTTATCTTTCAATTCCTTTTTTTTTTTTGGGGGGGGGGGGGATGCGAGCACATTTCTTTTTGCTTTGTTAAATATGTAAATTATCACTACCGTAAAAAGTTTAAAATAAATTAAACAAAATTAAACATAAACTTTTGATGGATGGTTCATCCATAGAAATAAACAAAAAAGAATAAGAAGAAAGAAAACGAAAGAGAAAAGAACATGGCCAGAATTGTAGATTTTCAGTTTGATGATCAATATGCAACAATTCAAATATTTGATTCTACAAAAGTTCTTGATAAAAAAAAAACCCCAACCAACAACCAATTAAAAACCTCACCCAGCAGCCAATTCAATCGTTACTAACAGTGATGCTACAAAACATCTTAAATCAAACCCAGCATTCAAAAATCAAATTTTAATATCAAACTTAAATTCATAAATTAGACCCACAACTTAATTATTCAGGTGGCGAAGAATAGACGCGACAGTGGTGGACCTGCAGTTCACGTTGACATGGCGATGATGGAGCTATGGCGTCGCGCAGCGTAGTGGTTGATGACAAGGCATAATCGTCGTGGAGTTGCGGTTTGCGTTAACATGGTAGTGGTAGAGTTAGGGTGTCACGTGGCAGAGTAAGATGGCGATGTGGTGGCGAAGCAAAGCCCACTTTGTGTTTGGAATAGAAATTTAAGAATGATAGTCACAACAGAACTTTTTTTTTTTTTTTTGAAATTGTAATGCAAACCCGCGGAAACCCAACCCACTCGAGTTTAGTTTACACAAGGCTTGCCACATTAAAATTTTTTACTTATGCAAATATGTAACAAAAACCAAACGTGAGATCGTAATGTTTTAACATAATATGGGATTTTAGTACATTGTTGTCAGGAGTGCCAAACATTGGCTTAATTCTTTGAATCATATTGACTGGACTTCAGTTGTTTTTATAATGACCCTCTTCTTTTTATAATGAATACCATAGTTTGACTTTAGTCAACTCTCTTAGTCTATTCCTTAAATCATTGCTTTGATGGACTGATCATGCAATCATAACTCGTACATCCATGTTTTGAGTTAAACATTTTACTTAGATAGCTTGACTCAACTGTTTTTATCTAAAACTATCATCTTTTTTAACTAACATTTATTTAGTCAATAGTCTACCAATTAATTTAGCTACAAAAAAGTAACCTCTATCATGGTTGGTATCATCGGATTTTTCAGAACTATGTGTGGCAACTTGCATGATGACGCTAATTATTCCACTTAGCCAACCACACAACAACTTCCAATGGAAGCAAGCAAGTTAGCAAGCACTCAAAGACTCGCAATTGAGGCTATGTGAGAGCTATTTCACCAACACACACAAGTAACAAGACACAAATTGATTTAGCTTTTTACATACACAATTCACTACTAGAAAACTAAAAATAGATGACAAAAAAAAAATTATCATAAAGGGTGGTGGATGAGAGTGAAATTATCTGTCATCTATGTACCTGTCACTCTTTTATGATAAAAAAAAGTATATCATTAACTTATGATAGTGTTTATATGTCATACATCTATCATGAAAAAAATGAATATTTTAATTAATTTTTTTGGTTGGAAAATTGATTTTTTTATTTGAAATTTTGGCAAGACAATTAATTTTCGTACATGAATTATTATCCAATTAAATTTTAGCAGGTGAATTATTTTGTTTGTGACTAAATTTATGATTGAAATTTTCTGTCGTAAATTATTTTGTTTGTGACATAATTTATGATTAAATTTTCTGTCACAAGATTTAAATTTATATTGAAATTATGAATTATTTCATTTAAATTTATGCATTCTTGTATTGAAATTCAACCACAAATTCAATATGAACAAAAAATTAAATTATATATTCTATTAAATCAAAAAACACTTTATATTAATAACGTCATCCAACAATAATATCCAACAATAATTCCAACAACAACATCACCAAACAGTTAATATCCAACCAAAGTAATTTAGAAGACAAATTCTAGCACCCAAGAGCAAATGTTTCAAATTTTACAAGCTAAAAAGCCATCAAATCTTGTAGTGCAGAACTCCTCCTATATTCTCATTAAAATTTCAGTAGATAAACTCCCATCGTCAACAAACACCCAGCAAAACTCCCAAGTCCAGCAGTTTCTTTCAACCTGTATGTGCAAAGCTAATTGAATATACCCAGCACTATCATTATAAAACATTAACTACTATAATAAAACTCTCAAGTTTTGGATGCAACAGAATTATTACAAATTCAAACTCAATCTACATGTGCAGCACATATGAATATAGCCAGCGCTATTATTATAAAGAGTTAACTATTAAAGAAAAATCCAACTTTCAGATGCAGCTTAAATTAATTCCTTACTGCAATAAAATATGGAACTAAAAGGGTACCTATAAAAGACGGTTAACTTTCCTACAAGTATGAAAATAAGGAAGAAGCTTTGCTTTGAATAAAAAAATAAAGAAAAAGGAGGAATGAATTCTTATGCTGAGAAAATGGTTACCATGTCGGGTCAATGAGACATGAAAAGTTTGGGCTACAATTCCTATGTTGCAATGTTTCTCTATCTCATAAATTGGTGCTGCAAAGATAAAATATCAGATTTGGTTACAAAGTGGCATTATTTCAAACTTGAAATCCAAAAAGGAGGCAATATTACAATTTTTTCTTTTTCATATTTTCTCTCATAGAGATTCTTGGAAAACTTGAGATGAGAAAACTGTAAGCTATTAAAAGAAGAACATGTAACAAATTAGTAATCAGAACCCTCATCAATAAAGATACTTCATAAGATTTGAGACATATATGTTTGTTGATCAATGTCATTTATAGCAAAAAACAATTACTTATCAAAAACCCAATCCCATAAATTCCCAACATATAGTTTCCCCCAATAAACTCCAAATTATATAACACTTATTTTGAAGTCAAACCACATTATGTTAAAACCAATTCAGACCAAATAACTGGTGCTTTTTTATGATAATAACAATAAAACAATGAGATAATTAAAAAAATTAAACTAAATAAGTGACCTCCAAGCAACTTATCAGGTACTTATCCTGAAACATTATTATGTAGACCAATATCTATTACAAATATTTCAGTAATGACTTGATAAAAAGTGTTACCAAATGATATGGATTTGATAAAATATAATCATCTTTCTAGCTTAGCTCCTCTTATTTTCCAGTGCTATTGTACATGAAAATGAATATTTGAGTTAAAATGCAACAAAATGACCAGTTCCACAAGATTAAGTAATCACAGAATTAAAATAACCAATGAATCCATAGCCAATAAAGCCATATAAATGACAACTGTTCTCTAAGAAAATAATGCAGGGGAATAAACAAGTCAGCTTTTGTGTCTGCATGCATGTGAAATATAATGACTAGTAAGAATGGGAAAGAGAGAGAGCTTTTAAAGAGATTTAATGAAGTCAACTCTTTCGCGTAATAAGAAATTTAATATCTTTTGTCAATTTGAAAAGACCAAGCAAGCAAGCTTTACATGATGGTGTAAAGTTGCTTTTCTAGGATTATAGCACTGCACTTGCAAAATTGCAGGAAGATTTATGAGGACATATAAAATGGTAATCCCAATAAATATAGAATATTTAATGTAATCTATTAAAGCAACTTTACAATTAGTGTTCTGTGAAAAAGAGAATTTCACACAAATTTCCTATAATTGGCAACCAAATTTATTTTCAGTCTTCAATACATATTTGGCACATAAAAAACAAGTTACCCTCTTTAAATAATAAATCACTTCTCAAGGTAAACTAAGTAAACACATGATAGCCAATAATGATGAGTTGCCTCAAATATGACCATGATAAATTGGTTTAACTCGCCCACCTAGACATAATGCACACCATCTTTTTTTGTTAGAGTGCTAACTAATTCAGTGATGGAATTGCCATTTGATTTTCTAAAGCCTCAAAACCTAGAAGAGTTATTTGTTGAATCCAGAAATTTCCAAATCTCTACACACATCTAAATATGCCACTAGTCAAATTGTGTTGCAGTACAATATTGTACTTAGACGTTTTTAAATGACAAAATTTTGTCAACGCTTTTCACAAATCATATTTGTATTTCTTCAATAAAATAAAAATGAGTAAGAATGCAAAGCCAAACAATTATTAACAGGCTCATTCGAGTATTTGTGATACAACATTTGACAAAAATAAGCAACCTTACTATAACAAGTGAAAAAGTTAACATCACCATGGTTTAAAACAATTTATTCAAAAAGATAACTTACAAACCTGGGTATATTCTTGTTATGTTCCGTTTGGAATGTGGACCCAATTCATTTTCATCTTTTCTAACAAATAACCACTGTAAAAAAGAAATATTAATAACAGACAAAAGAATGAGCTTATTTCAATTACATTTTCCATAATGTTAAGGCAAATCTAATCCGTAAAAATTAACAACTTTACCCACTTCCTTGACATGTTAAAATGTAATGCTAAAAAATCACATAGTACACTTATATCTTGAAAAGATAACAGGTTGAAAAAAAAACCATATCAACCCTAGACAATTTAAATAGTGATTTGAAACGACACTTTCCTCATCTATCTTAAAGTTGGTAAAGCTCTGATATAACTTGTAACCAAACTAACAGTTAAAAAAAAAACACTAGACTACTTATTACTATATCACCACAAATTGTACCACAATTTAGCCAATGACTTTATCAATTAATTAAGCCAGAATGATTGATATAACTGATGATAGGATTACACTGTAGAAAGATTATATTATATTTTGTTTATTTATTTCTTGTGAGAAACAAGTGAATCAAATAAAGTAACATTAAACCATATACACAACCAATGAGGGAATAATGGAAACTTCAGGTTACCACTTGTAAGTTTCACCTCCCCATATGTTTCATTTTACCCTATGTTAATGTCAAAATGCCTTGACTAAATTTGGACCCCTAAAAGCAAGTGAACTTCCATCTTTAACAATACACAAAATTAAGCTGCAGTATTACATGAAAATTAGTTTTTATGAACTAAAAAATCCTACAACTATAGAATATACTTTAACACAGACTAACAGGAGAATTTCCAACAAAAGATTTCTTTCAATTGTCATAATAAAGTTCTCTTCAAATTTTTTTCCCATTTTCCCTCTCCATTAAACTACTAGACATTGCATTTCCCACTCCTATTTCACAAGATATGTCTTCATAATGCATTCAAAGACAGAATAAATAAAACTCCCAAAACAATTATCAAAATCCATCAAAGCAACGTCAAGCATAAAAAGTGAAGTATCATTGCATCACGCCATCCACTTAAAACATAAATTCACTATAAAAGAGTAATTTGACCATACAATCACCTAATTTAACCAAACTAACTTGCATCATCACAACTCAATTCACAATCAAATAAAATTTAAGTGACCTAAAAAAACAAATTAAAAAGTATTAGCCTCATTGCCTCAGGCCTGTGCCCGTGCCGTGTTGTGAAAATTTTATTGAACTGGCAAGTGTACGAATTTATTATAGAATATATCAATGGTGACGAGTGTCGATTCCACGAGGAGGTGGATTTTAATTGATTGTAGAATTAATTTTCTAAGTGGGTGATTGGATTTATAATGAAAATGATGTATGTTATCTATTAATTTAAATTAAAGCGGTGGGAATAAACTATTAAAATGAAGTGCTTGGATCTCCGAATCCATATTCAACATGCACTATCGGCTTAACATTTATTATTAGTACCAATTAAATCATGAATGAGGATTTTTCACTCCTCATGAACCACACTCTAATAGATATGGTGCTAAATGCTTCCCGTGCCAAATAGTAATAACCTTGCCTAGGGAGACGGTAATACCAGCCGATATTTAGATAAAATTATTATTATCTGTCTATGAAAAGTCAAAACAACTACATAAATTAAAGGGGAAGAAAAAGTAAATTTACCAAATTAAGCCCATGGAGCATGTTGAGATTTTATCTTTAACCCAAACTTGAAAGAAAATTAGCTACTCATAATTAAACTAGGGATAAAATGGAAATTTTATTAAAATACATAGAAAATACAAGATGGAGATGGAATTACAGAAAATGGAGCTCAAAAATGGATTCAGGGGTGTCAAATTAGGGGAGGAGCCCCCGTTTTATAGATACAATGAGTAAATCATGGCCATCAGATTAAAACAATTTGGACGCTCAGAATTACGCAACGTGGCAAATTCTTATTGGATGGAACACATCATCAAGGTTGTTATTCCGTGTATATGCATGTACCGTACGCATATTTTTTTGGTCTACTAATATACTGCCACATCACCTTTCAACGCCACATCAACATTTTAGTCCAATAGGATCATGACACGTCATCAGTCAATATCACATTATCAGTCAATGCTGCATAAACGGTCAATGCTACATAAGCGGTCAATGCCACATCATTCGTCCAATCAAATGTTGCCACGTCATCGTACAGTGCCACATCATCGTACACTGCCACGTCATTGTATAATATGGGTGAACATTGCCGTGAACAGTGTCATGAATAATGTCGTATATGTGAACAGTACCGTATACATGAACAGTACCAATTACCTTTTGATGCTCCTCTTAAGGTTTTTTACTGTCCTGAGTTCAAAATTACTATCTGTTTTTCTATTTGATCTCTTGTTCATTGTGAAATGACCATGATGTCCCCTAAAATACATAAAATACTTAATTAAAATGAAACATACATAATTAAATCACAAGGGACTTAAAGATATAAAAGTAAGGATGTTAGTGAGACTTGGAGCGTAAAATGATGATTTTCTCCATTATAAATACACACTTTCTAGCACTCAACATGCCACTCCCTCAATGGTTTGAGACCTTCCACAGGCTTTAAAACCAGGAAACGAAACCATAACCCAAAAATAAAATAAAACCACAACTCCAATTTCCTCCTCCAAATTAGTAACAAAAAACCCAATTGCGTCGCGTTGCACCATCACCATTCGTGTTCATGGTGGCTAGATCAAATTTGATCAATGGGTTAGTGATTTGGGTGTTGCTTTGCCATTTAATTTGTGGTGGTAGTGGCCAGTTGTATTTGGAAAGCCAAGGGTTGGGAACCATTCATCGGCTAGGGGTTTCAGCACTAGTGGCGGCTGATTGATTAAGAGTGAAGATGAGTATTTAAGGTAGGGTTTGAATGCTGTGTGTGAGAGTAAGAGACAACGAGTAAAAAGTGTTGAGTGTGAGTTTAGAGAGTGTTGAGTCTGAGTTTAGCACTTGGACATTTTTTTTTGTTTACATTTACTTTAAACGCAACATTTTGTTTTATATTTTTTTATAAAAAAAATCATTTCATAATCTAAACGATGCATTTTGGATTTAAAAAAATAAAATATTACTTTTAAATTTAGTCAAACACGATCAATATCAAATTTTTATTACAATATTTGTGACTGAATTAACTTCTATCACATGCATATCACAAACTATTGATATATAAATATTCTATTACAAGTACATCATTAATAGTTTGATAGACCAAAATTCTATCACGACCCCATCATACTTATATAATAAAAAAACTTCTATCATAAAGTACATGTCATTTATTGGCAGTTTTCTTGTAGTGCAAACCCCAACTTTTTCTATTTCTGTAAATAAGAAAAAATTATAAATAGCTCAAGGTTTTATATACTCAAGGGCACCACACTCTCTACCAAAATCCAAGTGCCCAAAAATATACATTCCGATTATTGTATCTACACAAGATTGCAAATGACACCTCTATTTGCTAAAGATAGGTGGCGCGTTGCCCCCGCGCCACCTCAATTCTTTCTCCTAACGTATAGGCACCACTAAGTATGATCTAGGGTGCACATCTCCACTTCCCCTCGAATTAAGTAACTACTGCCCACTTAGCCTAATAGCAAGGAGATCATAGGGTGTAACTGCCGCTACTTGTGTCCCTTGATAAGCAACCGCCACTATCCACCATCTTTGCCTTCATTTCTAGACATGTGATCCAAGGTCATATTCTCCTACTAGTTACATCCTGTAACTACCCATTTTCTGCTTGATTTTAGGCCCATTGTCAGAGAATTGCAACCAACATGCTCTACGTTCAACCGCCACTACCAGCACACAGCCTGTGCATGAATGGCTTTTATCATCGCATGATTTGGCTCCCATGCACGCCCCACAGTGTTGTATGTTTACGTTACCCCTACACGCAATTGCGTTACTGACTTGCACTATCCAATAATCTACTAGCTAAGCCTGCGCTTACCCTATGCATCCCACGCTCGTGGGCTCTCACGTCTCATTATCTCTCGACCGCAGGTCTACATACTTTTACAATGTTGGCAACGCACACTCTTGCACGCGCTTCCCATGCTTATTACACAGTATACTCTTGCTGTCATTCCCCAGCCCACGCGCCAAACTTGCCTTGCTTTTGTGCTCGCCCACAAGCGTGTCCACGTTGTTGCCACGACTTAGCACAAGGCCACAAGCCAAGCTAAGCTATGGCATTCGACCATCATGACTTACGACATTAACAAACCTTCCCCACTATAAAATCTTAATGTCCTCGCCAGTGAGGTAACTAACTCTGCTATAACCTCTATTGCACAAAACTATAATAAGGCTTGTATCTCATTCTCCCCGACATACACCCACATGTTAACGTTAGGCTCACCATGCATTTACTTACTTAATCCTTAGGACCCTTAAATGTCCTACTTATATGAAACCATTTGATACCCATGAAATGATTCTCTGCTATTAATTTTCCCACCAACCATTCTCGTCGAGAATGTACTTGTCACTATCGATTGTTCTCTCTCAAATTTCCATAAGATATTGTGTCTGCACAAGCTCCTGCTTGTTTTTTTGCAGACCTTGCAACAAAACTCCAACTTTGCTGTCATTTCATTAAAGAAAACTAAAGTTCTCATCAATTCAGCAGCCACACATGCCTTTCTCTACTTCAACTTGTTACATTGTGTTTTCTTTCCCAACACTCAATGCTCACTCTACCTATGTGTGCACCAATAAGAGGGGAACAATGCTGCTACGCCTAACATCGCCAATAAGAACAAAAAAGCCCACTGTAAAAACTTTACGCTTTTTTTGCCAATGCACCTCTACTTTTCCTCTCACAATAAAGACTTACTATAGTTAGTACCTTTCGGAATGACTCCTGCATTGTCACTATTGTCCACTGTTGTGCAAATTTTCTTGAACTCGCAAGCGCACGAATCTATTGTAGAATAAATCAACAGTGACGAGTGTTGATCCCACGAGGAGGTGAATTTTAATTGCTTGTAGAATTAATTTTCTAAGTGGGTAATTGGATTTATACTGAAAATGATGTAGGCAATTTATTAATTTAAATTAAAGCAGTGAGAATAAACTATTAAAATGAAGTGTTTAGATTTCCGGATCTATACTCAACATGCACCATCGACTTAACATTTATTATTAGTACTAATTAAATCATGAATGGAAATTTTCCACTCCTCATAAACCACACTTTAATAGATATGGTGCTAAGTGCGTCTCGTGCCAAATAGTAATAACCTTACCTAAGGAGGCAGTTATACCAGCCGATATCTAGACATGATTATTACTATCTGTCTACAAAAAGTCAAAACAACCACATAAATTAAAGGGGAAGAAAAAGGAAATTTACCAAATTAAGTCCATAGAGCATGTTGAGACTTCACCTTCAACCCAAGCTTGAAAGGAAATTAGCTACTCATAATTGAACTAGGGGTAAAATGAGAATTTTATTAAAATACATAGAAAATACAAGATGAAGATGGAATTACAAAAAAGTGGACCTAAAAAATGGATTCAGGGGTGTCAAATTGGGGGGGGGGGGGGTAACCCCCTTTTATAAATACAATGAGTAAATCATGGCTATCAGATTAAAACAATTTGGACGTTCATGATTACACCACGTGGCACATTCTTATTGGATGGAACACATCATCAGGGCTGTTATTTCATGTATATGCATGTACAGTACGCACTTTTTTTCAATCTACTAACATACTGCCACGTCGTCGGTTAACATCACATAAGCATTTTAGTCCAATAGGATCATGACAAGTCATCAGTCAACACAACATCATCAGTCAATGCCACAAAAGCAGTCAATGCCACATCATTCGTTCAATCAAATGCTGCCACGTCATCGTATAGTGCCACGTCATCGTACAGTACTATGAACAGTGTTGTCTATAGTAATGTCTATATAAACAGTACCGTATGTGTGAACAGTACCGTTTATCTTTTTAGGCTCTTCTTAAAGCTTTCGACTGTCCTGAGTTCAAAATTGTTATCTGTTTTGCTATCTGATCTCTCGTTCGTTGTGAAATGACCATGATACCCCCTACAATACATAAAATACTTAATTAAAATAAAATATACATAATTAAATCACAAAGAACTTTAAGACATAAAAGTATGGATATTAGTGAGACTTAGAATGTAAAATGATAATTTTCTCCATCATAAATACACACTTTCTAACACTCAACACACTCCCCAACCAGCTTATTGCTAGTCCCTAGCAAGTTGAGCGAAAATAAAATTTAAATAAAAATAATGATATTTTTTTAAACGGTCATATTTATTCAATTAGACTAATGATAACAATCAAATAAAAGTATAATTATTATCTTCAGTCTAAAGAAATATGATCCCCACATCAACTTTTCACATGAATCAGTCTAGAAAACTCACAGCTATAATAATCGAGTCACTTTCAAGAATGACATGTCAAACCCCAAAAATATCACTAGTAGTAGTAATACGCTGACAAAGAAATTAAATAAAAAAATAATAACTCCAGTGAATGGTAATTTGAGTGAAAATAATAAAAAAGTAATATCACATAGTCTCACCAAAGTGACAAAAATATGACTTCAGCTTAAAAATAGTACAATTTTAATTTAAACAAAATGCTAATCAAACCAATGTATTAATTACTTTCTCTTTTATTTTTTTTATAATATGCACTACCACATTTTTTTCAGCCCATATAACCAGTTTCTATTTCAGACTATAGTTCCCTAAAATCAAGAATGACTGTTATTAGGACGTAATGTAGGCGAGGAACATGGCTAACAAAGAAAGGATAATAGGAAAAACAAAATATATGTTTGAAAAATAGAGAACTTTGGAGATTATTAGGTGCTTTTCACTTGAATTCTCCATTTTTTCTTTTTTTATTATTATTTTATTTATCTATTTATATACATATATTTTATTTATTTTTTTATAGCACCTTTTTTTCATGAATGCAAAATTAGCTCTATTTTCAAACATAAATGGGTGGTAGGAAATACAAAATATAAGGTGATACTCCACATTGGAGTGGGACAAGATAATAGATTACCAAAGAAAAATGTTTTTTTTTTAAGGCTCAAAGTGGTTAACTATGGATACATATTAATAAGGTTGGCTAAAACGGCTAAAACGGACCAAAGATGGCCTTTTTGTCATCTTTTAGGGTTCTAAATAATCTTCCATATCTACTAGTTAGATAATCCTTCAGATGTAGCAACACATATTTGTTTTTTTTTAGAGAACATTAACTCTAAGAAAATTTAGAGATAATGTATAAAACAATAAACTACTAAATTGAATGAAGAATTGGCAAAAAAGGTTGCTCTCCAAGAAAAATGACAGGCTCAAAAACTCACTTGGAAATTATTATGACATGTGCATTCTTTCAAGCAACTTATATTTGTTTCTAACATCAACATGTAAAGTAACAAACATGATGTAACATAACTCAAAACTAAAGATAATACAAATACTAAATTGAATGAAGAATTGGCAAAAACAATAAACTGCTAAATTGAATGAAGAATTGGCAAAAAATGTTGCTCTCCAAGAAAAATGACAGGCTCAAAAACTCACTTGGAAATTATTATGACATGTGCATTCTTTCAAGCAACTTATATTTGTTTCTAACATCAACATGTAAAGTAACAAACATGATATAACATAACTCAAAACTAAAGATAATACAAATACTAAAATTTGAAAATTATCATGTCATCTAATTATAAAAAGATCACACAAAATACTTTTTTTTTTTAAATTCTACCCATAAACCTATTCTTAGTAATAAAAATTATGCATACAGAATGGTGAAAATGACATAGAAAAACTAATTAGTAAAAAAAGTTAGAAAAATCACACTTAAAATGACTGTAAAAACAAGAAATGTCTGAATTTTTTTTATAAGAAGATGCGTTTCTAGAGTCACTACACTCCATATTCAGCCATTTTAGATTAAAAAATTTATCCACAGTTAGTTTCTACAACAAAAATTAGTAAAAACTACACCAAGATTGAGATATTCCATAATTGTCAACTATTTCCTCCCCCGAACTAGAACGAAACATTGTTCTCAATGTTGGAAAGAAAATAGGGTTTAGAAGACATCACCTGGGTACTGCATCACAGAAGAAAATATTTACAAACGGAGAGTTAAATCTAATTTGCACTTCTTACTACAGCTACTGTTACCATCATTAGTTGGCCATTCCAACACGAGGGTCTTGAGATCTAACTCTGGTCTATAAGCTTGTAACAGATCAAGTAACTCATTAGTAGTATGAGCACAAATAAAGATTTTTTTTCGCTGTGAAATGGATGAAATGATTTTTTATTGCATGGTTAAGAAATGCGATAAAGCCATCATAAAAATTATTGACATTTAACAAACCGATGGGTTTCTGATTAATGTTCAGATAAGCCCAAGATGCTAATGTGATTAGTGCTTCTAGAGTTGCAAGATCTCCTAGTAGGAAAATAAAAGTATCAGTATGATTTAACATTTCAGTTATTCTTTCTTATATACCTGAGATGACTTACTCTTCTCCAGTTGGTAAGTCAAACACACAACCCAACTATTTTAGGCTTTTTGGGATGATGCCTAAACCTTGGCTCCCTCTGAGATAAACAGCTTTTGAGACCAGTTTTGATAACCTTCGGTCACCTCCTCCATATACCAAATGTAAATTTCTTTCTACTATACGTTGGCCAAGATCTATGACTGCCTCAATGAACTCTTTATGTTTACCATAGTTAAATACAGAGAGCACACAAATGTTCTTGAATTGTTTATTAGGAATAGCTGTCATTGGGATGCTTCTCAAAAATAATTTGTGAGTCTAAAAGAAAAGGATCATATATCAAGGATCTTGGTGACAATAGTTTACAGCTTTATATGAGGTAATATGTCTGTGTCAATTAACGCGTAAAGCACATGGCTTGAGAGTCAAAAAGAAAATAGTAAAAAGAAAAAGTAAACAATTATTAAAGACAACAATGCAATTACTGAAGCAACAGTGAAATAAAACAACGGTAAAATAATAGTAAAAGGATATTTACAGGTAGTTGTAATTGTGACTCACATCTTCCTTTGGTTTTACGTTCAGAAATGGCTGGAACACCCTCTATGGGTCGAGGATAGGCTTCCCATCTAGTTTTCTTATAAACTGGCAAACAAGGTCGTTTATAGTCAAATTCCCGAGACTATATCGGACAAGCTCTTTCTGAAATAATGGTCATAACTGGAGAATTGCTCTTTGTACATATTCACTGGGATGCGTTTCAAGAGACAAGAGGACATCATCCAATGACTCTTTATTCAAACCATCCTTAATGAATTGGATCTTATCTTCCCTGCCAAATGTACTTTACCCTCGATTAACCAACAAATGTCAGCAGGAATGTTATTTCTCATAAGCAATCACATGCGTTCGGACCGAGCTTTATAGATTGTAAAGAGGGCATTCTGAGGAAGTGAAGGAAATCGCTTGTAAAACTTTGCTAGAATCGCGTTTTTGTCCATACCTTCTTCTCAGAATATCAATTATTATGGGAAACTAAAGTAACCGACTTTGATTATCATGGAGTACCGTTATCCACCACTTAACCGGGGTAACAAACTAAAGAACAAAAAGAAGAAAAGAAAAGAAAAATAATAATTTCACAATCGTCCTCCTATTTAGTTTACCTCAAGTTCTATTTGGATGTCGTAGATACTTCCCTTAATTTCTTTGAGTTGTCTTTCTAGATCTTCAACGTTGGATACCAACTCTGGAGGTTGTAGCTTCTAAATACGATGTGTTTTACAAAATCATATTTGGCTTCTTAGATGAGATTGTACACGTTGAAGTTGTTTGAGAATGTTCAAGAGGATCTGTCTAGTTCAGGCACACATGGTTAGAAGTGATAGATTAAATAAACACACTTTCACAAAAATTTAAATCACTAAAAAAAAGAAAAAAAATAAGAAAAAAATCTCTTTTCAAGTTTGGTGGGTCACTCAAATCGATTTCAATGTCCTTTTTCATGTGGTTAGTACTCTAAATATGGCTTTGATCTTTTACCATTAACTTTAAAAGTTACACCGTTTTTTGGATCCTTAATTTTAATTGCTCCATGTGGAAAAACAGTGTGGACTATAAAGGGACAAATCCATCGAGAGTATAACTTACCTGGGAATAGGCGCAAGCGAAAATTGAATAAAAGCACTTTCTGACCTTGTGTGAAAGATTTTCTCATAATTTACTTGTCATAAAAGACTTTCATTCACTGCTTGTAAATTTTGGCATTTTCGTATGCATCTTTATGAATTTCTTCAAGTTCTGCCAGTTGTAATTTTCTTTCTGAGCTAGCTTGTTGCATGTCAAAGTTAAATTTCTTGATAGCCCAGTATGCACGATGATCAAGTTTTGGTGGTGATTCTGATGATGGACTCAATTTCTTCTCTGATGGTGCTAGTTATTCCACTCTTTGACTTCCATTTGTTAATGTCCATGGATGGTGCTGAATCAAGTAGGACGTTAACCTCATCTATTGATCTGTTAATATCAAAATTCAAACCAAAGTGAGTTAAACATGTTTGTAAAATGTCATCACTAAGGTTTGAAAGAAAAGCATTATCAACTAATTCTTCTATTAAATCCACATCAACAATTTCATCATCTGCATTATGAGGTTGTTTGGCAATGTTGAACATATTTAGCTCCATTGTCATATTGCCAAAGGACAACTGCATATTTTTAATCCTGTATTGAATGTGAGTATCAGCAGTTGTCAAGAAAGGTCGTCCTAGAATAATGAGGATGTGTTTCCTTGAATCCTAGACTGGTTGAGTGTCAATTATAATGAAATCAACAGGAAAATAAAACTTATCTACTTGTATAAGCCATCCTCCATAATACCATGAGGTTTTTTCATGAACCGATCTGCAAGTTGTAACACCACTGGAGTTGGGTGTAATTCTCTCAGTCCAAGTTTCACAAACACTGAGTAAGGCAACAAGTTTACACTAGCTCCTAAGTCCAACAAAGCATTCTTAAATGTATGGTTCCCTATACTACATGAGATAGTGGGGGAGCCTGCGATTTTGTATTTTAGAGGAATTTTGTGTTGGAGTATAGAGCTCACGTTTTCTATTAAAAATGTCTTCTTTTGAACATGAATGTTTCTCTTTTTAGTACAAAGGTCTTTAAGAAACTTGGCATAAGATGGCACTTGTTTTATAGCGTCAAGTAAAGGGATATTAACACTTACATGTTTAAAGATTTTAAAAATGTCATTCGTGGATTTTTCCTTTTTCGCTTTAGCTAACTTTTGAGGAAATGGAGCTTTGGAAACGTATTCTTGTAGGTTGGTTTCTTCTTTCTCCTCTGAGGATGAGTCTTCTGCATTTACCAATACAATTTGAGTAGTTTTTGTCACCGGCATCTCCACTTTGTTGTCGACTTCTTTTCATTTTTGCAAGGTCATGACGGCTTTGACCTCCCTATGCTGCTAAGGTGAACTGGTGCTTACTTCATGCACTTTTTTAGGATTAGGCATTAGTTGACTTAGGAATTTGTCTTTCTCAACAGTCATTGCCAAGGTTTGAACTAAAGAAGCAAGTTGTCCCACCATTTTTTTGAGGTTTGAAACTGTTTGGGTTTGTGAGTTGAAGCATGCTCTCATTTCATTTCGCAGTTCATTAATAGTGTGGTTTTGTTGCTCGATTGTGAAGTGAATAAGATTCTTGAAATTCTAGAATGCATCTTCCTATGGTTTAGGTTGAGAATAGTTTGGGTTCTGATTGTATGGTCTAAATGGTGGTTGAGAGGCTTAAGGATTTTGAGGAATTGGTTGCATTGGTCAAGTTGGAGCTGAAGCTGTTGGTTCATTCTGTTGGAATCCTTGAGACCATGAAAAATTAGGGTGGTCTCTCCATTTGGGATTGTACGTGTTGGAGTAAGAGTTGTAGTTTGATGTCTTTCTTATTACATTTATGGCATTGGCTTGATCTGAATATGAGTCCTGGTCATATGGCTCCGTCAATTTAGCAGCTGTTAACGATGCTATTTGTCGGGAAAGACCTTCAACTATCTCTTTGACTTCTTTAATTTCTGAACTTGACTCGTTAATGTGAATCTCATTCACTCCCTTAACTCTTCTAGTATTTCTGAGTGAACAACTTCGTTGTTGGAAATTATTCACTTGTCGCTGGAAGAAATCTCAAATTTCTTATGCACTTTTTGACATTAGCTCTCCTCCACTATTTGCCATTAGTCATTCTTGCATATGCGGCAATAATCCCTCAAAAAAGTATTGGCATTAGTGTCATTTCTCGTACCTATGATGTGAACACTTTAAAAGTAACCCATTGAATTGCTCCCATGCTTCGAAAAACTGGTCGTCTTCTCTTTGGGTAAACTCCGAAATTTCCCTGCGAATAGCATTAGTTTTATGCACTATGAAATATTTATTCAAAAATTTTGTTATCATTTGTTCTCATGATGTAATGCTATTAGAATGCAATGTATTGAACCATGAACGAGCTTTATCCTTTAAAGAAAATGGGAATAATCTAAGTTCAACATCATCATCTGAAAAATTCTCATATTTAAAAGTTTAACATATAGTATAGAAATAATTCAGATAATTATATGGATCTTCATTTTCTAGACCATAAAATGTTGGGAGACAATTTAACACACTAGGTTTTAATTCAAAACTTCTAGCAGCTACATTTGGGTATCGTATGCATGATGTGCTCAAGTTAGCTAAAGAACTGAAGTAGTCCTTAAATGGCCTCTCTTGTGGTGATGGTTGCAAATCTATTTCAATTTTATTTTTAATTGCAACGTGTTTTTGTGTGCAAAGTGTTTTTTCCAATTCAAAATCTATAGGCTTAAGATTAGATAATTGTGACCTACAACCATGCATGCAAAGAAAAAAAAATGGTAAGAAAATTTATAAAAATAAAGAAGAAGGAGAAATTACAGATTAACCTTTATCATTTATTCTGATTTCTTTATAAAACAACTCAAATTCTATATATATAAAAGAAAATACGTGAAATTAATTAAAATAAATTAATATGTGTTTGAACCTGCCAATTTAACAAAATAAAAAAAATAACATGAAAATTAAATCACAAAAATTTAAAGAAGAGAAGAAAAGAAAAAAAAATAACTACTTGAAAATGTAAATTCACTTTTTTTTTTAATAAAAAAATTACATGGAAAAAAAATAAAGAAAGAAATTGAAAATTTATTCTACAAATTAAAATAACTTACCTCCCCAGCAACGGCGCCAAAAACTTGTTGTGCAAATTTTATTGAACTCGCAAGCGCATGAATTTATTGTAGAATAGATCAACGGTGACGAGTGTCGATCCCATGAGGAGATGGATTTTAATTGCTTGTATAATTAATTTTCTAAGTGTGTGATTAGATTTATAATGACAATGATGTAGACTATTTATTAATTTAAATTAAAGAACCACACTCTAATAGATATGGTGCTAAGTGTTTTCCGTGCCAAATAGTAATAACCTTGCCTAGGGAGACGGTAATACCAGCCGATATCTAGACAAGATTATTATTATCTATCTACGAAAAGTCAAAACAACCACATAAATTAAAGAGGAAGAAAAAGTAAATTTACCAAATTAAGCACATGGAGCATGTTGAGACTTCATCTTCAACTCAAGCTTGAAAGAAAATTAGCTACTCATAATTGAACTAGGGGTAAAATGGAAATTTTATTAAAATACATAGAAAATACAAGATGGAGATGGAATTATAGAAAATGGAGCTCAAAAATAGATTCAAAGGTGTCAAATTAGGGGGGGAGCCCCCGTTTTATAGATACAATGAGTAAATCATGGCTATTGGATAAAAATAATTTGGACGCTCAGAATTACGCCACATGGCAAGTTCTTATTGGATGAAACACATCATCAGGGCTATTATTCCGTGTATATGCATGTACCGTACGCATGTTTTTTCGGTCCACTAACATACTGCCTCGTCGTCGGTCAACATCACATAAGCATTTTAGTCCAATAGGATCTGACATGTCATCAGTCAACACCACATCATCAGTCAATGCCACATCATTCGTCCAATCAAATTCCGCCACATCATCGTACATTGCCACGTCATCATACAGTACATGTGAACAATACCGTGAACAGTGTTGTGTACAGCAACGTATATATGAACAGTACTGTATGTGTGAACAGTATTGTTTATCTTTTTAGGCTCCTCCTAAGGTTTTCGACTGTCCTGAGTTCAAAATTACTATCCGTTTTTCTATTTGATTTCTCGTTCATTGTGAAATGACCATGATACCCCCTAAAATACATAAAATACTTAATTAAAATAAAACATACATAATTAAATCACAAAGGACTTTAAGACATAAAAGTAGGGATGTTAGTGAGACTTAGAGTATAAAATGATGATTTTCTCCATTATAAATACACACTTTCTAACTATCAACATTCACCTCCCAGTGATTAGAACCGCTTGCTAAGGACATAGCCTTGAAGGCCCAAATGACTCACCAGTCATAAATTCTCTAGATGTCTTGGTATACCCATCAAGCCCATCTTCAACTTGATCGTGCTCATCAACCATCAACATTATCATAGAACTTCCTCAATATAAACCATTTGTGATGATCTAAAATGATGGTTCCAACCTAATTGAAATTCAATTCTCTCACTCGACCATGCACAGCTCCACTATGCCCCTGATCTAAATACATGACAAGTGAGGTATTACATGCACTTCTAAATTGTACAAGAACTTCATTCCTAAAATCATAACAAATCTAGACATAGCCATCACCATGAATATGGTTTCATGGACCCAAGTGCCCACACTTAGATTGGCATTGCTACACTATCTAAAGCCACCTGATGGAGTGAAGTAAAACCTACAGTAATGTTGGCTATAGTGACTTGCAGACCAAGGTGTGGTATCAAATTCGTCCCCACAAAGTTTGTCGTAGCACTTGTATCAATCATTACCTTTACTTCAACTCCGTTCCCCCTTACAATTGCACACATTAGTTTCCCTTGGTAGAATTCTCCCCTTAAGATACTCCCTAGCATCTTTTTATCCATGGGTTCATTCTTTACCTTAACTTTTGTGTTGTTCAACAGTTGTAACAGATTCATACGCACAACAGCCATTTCAATCTCTGAAGGTTTTACAGACTCTTCTTTTGTTTCTTTCACCAAAGCATTCAGCTTCTCGTGCTTCGGACAATCCTTCACATAACCTCGAACTTTTTTTTCTTTGCAGATTTTCTTGATAGACTTTATTTTGGTTGTTATTCCTCTTCCCATCATTACGCGAAGAATTATTTTTCTTGTCATCCTTTGATTTCTTAGGTATATAAGGAGAACTGTTCACAAATCTGAAATCCATTAAGCCATCAACCACTGCTATTACTACTGATAAATCCCGTACAACTTGCCTCTATAATTCTCTTTGAGCCCACGACTGCAAACCCAACATAAAGTTGAAGAGCTTATCCTCATTCAACATATTCTTGATGTCTAACATCAATTAACTGAATTCTTTAACGTAATCCTTCACTGATTCGATATGCTTTAGCTTTTTCAAACTCTCTCTTGCTAGCCAACTAGCATTTCCCTATAGGAACTAACCCTTCAGTTCTTGTTTGAGTGTATCATATGTTTCAATCGCCTGTCGCTACGCTTCAACATCTTTTTGAAGCCTGCTCCGCCATCATAACTTAGTATTACCTTCCAGGTACATGCTTGTAATAATGACCCACTCTGTTTCAGGCATACGAGCAGCTCAAAAATATTACTTCATATCCCACAAAAATTCTTCAACTCTTTAGCATTTCGAGTATTGTTATAAGGTTTACGTTCGGGCACTTTGACTTTCAAAGACTCATCCTCCACATGAGAAGTGTTGCCTACTTACCGCTTCAGCAACCCCACTTCTTTTTCAAGATTTCCAATATTGCTTTTCAGCACCTCCGCTAGAGCAATAAAATCTTTTCTCATCTTATTCAATTTATTCGAAAAGTTGTTCATAAGCTTAGCACAAGTTTATTTCACACTCGTCATCTAAATTAATTTTCGTGTCTTTAGCCAAACTTTCTAAGTTCGATTATAAAGTACCCACAATTGCCTCCAAGATCACCAACTTGTCCTTTGTCGACTCCCCTGTCATGTTAGTTTCCATTGTAGTCAATTTCCTCAAAACTACACAACTATACTCTTATACCATAGTTTCCCTAAAACCATACAATCAGCTGTCCATAAACAAATTTAATTGAGCTTTGTAATCAATGGCTACTTATAACCGACGCAAACCTTGCTTAGATACCAAGTTGGTCCGACCCGGAAACAACTTTTGCTCTGATACCAATTGTCACCAGGCTTTTTCAAACTATGTGTGGCAACTCGCCTAATGGCGTTAAGTACTCCACTTAACCAGCTACTCAACAGCGTCTAACAAAAGCAAGTAAGTTAGCAAGCGCACAAAGACTCGTAATAAAGGTTACGCAAGAGCTATTTCACCAATGAATAAAGAACAACACACATAAGCAACAAGACAAACTAATTTGGCTTTTTAAGGAGACACTAACCCTTACCTATTCTATTTCTATAAATAAGAGAAGATTACAAATAGCTCAAGGATTTGTATGCTCAATGGCACTACACTCTTTACCAAAATTCGAATCCCCCAAAACATACATTCCCATCATTATATATTCACAAGAGTGCAAATGACACATCATTTGTTAAGGCTAGGTAGCGTGTTGCCCCCGTGCCACCTTAATTCTTTCTCCTAAAGTATAGGCACCATTAATCATGATCTAGGGAGTATATCTCCACTCCCACTTAAATTAAATAACTGCTGCCCACTTAGCCTATTAGCAAAGAAATCATGGGGTGTAACCGCCGCTGCCCACTACCTATGCCCTCATTTCTAGGCATGTGATCTAAGGTCATATTCTCCTATTAATTGAACCAACAACTACCCACTTGATGCTTGATTTTAGGTCCACTTTTGAAGAATTGTAGCTAACATGCTCCACGTTCAACCGCAATTACTTACACACAGCCCCCGCACGAGCGCCTTTTATCTTCGCATGATTTGGCCAATATGGATGGCCCACAGTGCTGCATGTTTGCACACTACTCATGCACACAATTGCACTACTGACTCACACTATCCCGCAATCTGCTCGCTTGGCGTGTGCGCACCCCATGCCTCTTGCGCTTGTACGTCCCACACTAGCGTGCTCTCACCTCCTGTGCTTGTGCCCCTGCGTGCCCACACACTTATGAGATGTTACATGTGCTGTCTCACGCTTCCCTTGCCTATCCCATGATGTACGCTTGTTGTTACACCATAGCCTAGGCACCAAACTTGCCTTGCTTTCAAGTTCATATAGAAGCTCACCCATGTTACTTCCATGACTTGGCACAAGGCCACAAGCCAAGCTAAGGCATTTGGCCATTATAACTCACAACGATGATAATTGCACTCTTAAATCTTCATCCATTACCTGCATGTTGGGAGCCACCCTACCAAGCACCTAATTAATCAAAAAACTACTCACTCGCTTGACCTCATACTTAAAATTCAAAAATTTCGTATGTATTTTAAAATTTGATTTTCTTCTAAATATTTGGAGTTGATTTGATATAATATACTCAAATATCTAAATTATAAAATATCATTGATTAATTTATATGGCAAAGAGAATTACAATTAAATAAAATTTATGAAATTATTCCTTAGTTTTGATCCCTTTTTTCAGAAGTGTTTTTAGTTCTAAAAATTGTTTTGGGCTTACCTTTCATTTTTCTATCCATTGTGATAATTTTATTGGGATGACAAATAAGTCCGAGCCAAGCCTATTCCTATAGCCTTTGGCCTGAGCCTCTACATGAAGGGTCTGGACAAGAGTGCAAGAGGAAAAACTCGGGTCATGCGAAAGCACTCTATTTTTTTAAAAATAAATTATAAGTGAAGATAATAAATTAAAATTTAAAAAAAATGGAAAAAGAAAAAAAGAAAACTTAAATTCCTAATTTATATATTAATAATGAATGAAAAAAATCTAAAATTATAATATTAACCCCTCTTTTAAATGTCAATCAATTAAGAAAGTGTTTGAATTAGAAAATCTAATATTAAAAATAAATAAATCTCTAAATTTTTATTTACTTTATTTTCTTTGTTTATTATTTTAGTTCAAAATATTTATTTTTAATTCATTATTGATTATAATAATTTATTAATTATTAACTCATTTCAAGTTTATAATAATTTAAAAAAATTAAAAAAATAAATAAAAACCTATGCTAGCACAAGTTTAGCCTAAGCCCGCAATGGGTCAGGACCAATCATGACCCTTATCCTTCCACTCTAATGGACTTCAGTTTGAGTTTGAAAAAGCCTGCCCTAGCATGCATTTTGCCATCCTTAAATTTTACCAGCTGAAAATATGTAATAAAAAATAAAATTAATGAAAGTAGGCTCACGAGCGAAAAAGGGGGGTTCAAATATAATTACCCTTTTCGATATCCTGTAGCTAGACTGAAAATGGGCCTTTGTTTGAGTGTTTAGGCCCAAAACAAGAAACCATAAATGGCAAAATCAGTTGCTCGGTAATATCATTATCTCGAGCTGTGTGCTTCACCTGCTCACAGTTGTTGACTAGTAGCAGCACCCACTGAATTCTTACTTCTCAAGGATTTTGACGACGCAATGGCGTCAGCTGCCGGAGAAGATAACCAACGTATCTCCTCATACTCATACTCTCTAAAAAATAATAACAATATTATAGCTAATGTGAAAATTATATTATGTTATTATTATTGATTGAGAATTTGAGATGACAAATAAATGGTGTGTGGATTTTTCAGGTTCTGCCAAACGGGTGGCTGTTGTTGGTGCTGGTGTTAGGTATGCTAAAAATTTGTTATTTGTTAATTTTATTTTAACGTATTATTAATTGTTTGTTTGTTTAAGTCAGTTAGTTCAGATTAGACACGCGGTGCTTAACTGCTTATACTTAAAAGTTCAATCAATTTAGTTTTTAGAGTGGATAACGGCTATATAGGTCACCCATTTTAGTAGGGGTGTGTGTGTGTCTTTAAGTGATAATCACATAACAAGAAGTGCATATTGTTTGTTTAATTGTTATATGAGGTTAATATCTGGACCTCGGTGGAACATGGGAGGTTTTTAACAAATTTTAGGATATATTTTTGATAATTTTTTTTTTCTGATTTTATTTAATGAATTTATCAATTTAGTTTTCATATCTGACAAATTGTGAAGTCTCCTTAGTATGTCTGATATCTGACCAACTTGTAGAAGTGGAAAAAAATATTAACTTGTTGTGGGAGCGTGCAATCTGTACCATCGATATGCTACAAATGAGCCACTCCATTGTTGGAGATTTGAGTTAGACATAGACGTACTCTGAATCACAACATTGCAAGACATGAAACTCTAGTCAACTAAAGGGACCCACATTATACATTTGGCAGTTCCTCATTGAGTGATAGAGTGAAGGGCAAAAGTTGGGACTGAACTACCATGAATTCCAAGTGGTTACAATTTTCAAACTTGTGGAAGCAAGGGCAATGTTCAGATGTAGTTAGGAAGTAATTTAACTAAAATGAATACAATTAAGGGTTACCTGTTTCAGATTTCTGATTGTATGTACATCCATTTGCATCCAAAATTTGAGATTGACAATATAACATGATGTTGCAGTGGGCTTGCAGCAGCTTACAAGTTAAAATCAAATGGCATAAATGTCATGGTATTTGAAGCTGATGAAAGAGCTGGAGGGAGGTTGAGGAGTGTCTCGCAAGATGGTCTAATTTGGGATGAGGGAGCGAACACACTGGTAGATTTACTTTAACATACCAAAATTTTCATCAGAGTCTTTCTGTTGGTAGAGTAATGACCTGTATAAATTATTACTTTTTGCAAATGACTGTAACACTGCTCTTGTTTGCTGACTGGGAAGATGCTTATGTATACTGATGTTCATGCCAGTTTTATGATTTTTTTAATTTTTTTTTTATTGTATGCAGACTGAGAGCGAGATGGAAGTCACAGGTTTGCTCGATGATCTTGGAATTCGAGAAAAACAACAATTTGTAAGAGTTCCTGCATCATTTCAAATTTATGAGAGAGTGAATCTACAGTTTTTTTCTTTTCTTGGTAGTAAAGAGGGACTTCATCCTGAAACTCTCTCTCGGTGCTAACTTCTATAAAATCATTTAGACTTCCTTGCTTTTCAATTGTGGAATGTATGTTTTTCTGGCCCATGGTTCAGATTTTGGATTTTATGGTTGATGATAAATGAAGTATCTTTCTGCTAACTTAGCTTTTGTGTCCACCTTACAGCCAATTTCACAGTACAAACGATATGTTGTGAGAAATGGGGTGCCATTTCTGGTATGTACTGATTGCTTCATTTATGCTGGAATTTAAGTTTACATATTATAACATTGAGGCATGGGGAAAGCAATTTCTCATTAGATCTTTGTTTTCTTTATGTATGCAGCTGTTTTATGACCATAACACTTGCTTAATTTTAATGCCAGATCCCCACCAATCCCATTGCTCTTATAACGAGTAACTTTCTTTCTCCTCAATCAAAGGTTTGTTTATCATGATGTATTTGAGGCTCATTCAATAATATAGAAATTCTCCAATGGGGTGCATTGCTATGATTGCAGTTTCAGATCATTCTTGAGCCCTTTTTGTGGAAGAAAAGTGACTCTGCGAAAGTGTCTGCTGAGGATGCAAAAGAAAGGTCATAGACTTTTCTGATCACTCAAAATTACTGTTCCACTCTTATTTCTTTTCTTTTTATGTTTTTAAAGAGTAAGCTTCTTAACATTCACGTTTCCCCCTTTTTTTAATCTGCAGTGTGGGTGAGTTCTTCCAGCGTCATTTTGGGAGAGAGGTATTGTGCTAATGATTTGCATGCTTGAAAAATAAATGTTATTTTGATTTTTATAGAATTGTCATAACAATCAATTGTAGTTTTATATCACTGCTTATTATTCTTTTTGGATTTTAGGTTGTTGATTTCCTCATTGACCCTTTTGTTGCGGGCACGAGTGCTGGAGATCCTGAATCTCTTGTTGTGAGTAACATATCTGATCCCTTGCTACCTGTAAAGTCTCATGCAAGATACACCAGAAGTGTGCTATTCTTTCCTCCATTTCTTTTCTCCCCTGTTTACACAGAATGACATTGACTTATTAAAACTCCATACAAAGTTACAAACTATCCTATACAAATGTATATGGGATAGAAGCAGTGTAAGAGTGAAAATACATGATTCAATGAAATAAATGACTAGATGTTGTTATAGGTGATATAATAGTGGCCATCAATTTGTATGCTAGGGTTTGTTTGGAAAGTTTGTGCGTTGTATTGTCCAATTGCTATACCAGCAAAGATGATTGAGCTAAACTTTTTCATTAGTATACATCTTTCTTAGTTTGACCTAATTAAAATTTTGAATTAACTCCCAGCGTGGTTGTGATGTATCAACTTTTTGTTTTAACGAGCTGCCCTTATGAGCTAGGACATATTTTATCAGTGATGTCTAAGGGCATGTTTTATCAGTGATGACAGGGAGTTCATAGCTCTGATTGATTTCATTTCCACAGTAGTTTTGTTGATTACCTTGCCATACTTTAAAACAGATGCGCCATTCATTCCCGGAGCTTTGGAATCTAGAGAAAAGGTATACTTCATGCAACTTTCCTGCCACTCCTGGACATTTGTTCTCAATGCATGTATTTGGATTGGATGTACTTTATGAATCATACATTGAAGAGAGGCAATCTGCAAAATAGATATGTATTTCTGAACTAATAATATTCATGCAGTGCAGCCTCAATGATTCATGTGGCCTTGATTATCATCTCTTGAACTTGCCGCAATTATATCTGTTCGTGGATATGAATCCATGATCCATATTTATCAAAGTTGCAGATTGGTGCCAAACGTTTTGTATATGGATGGTCTTACTTCTTATTTATGCTTTATGGGAAAATTTTGACATGTCATGATGTTAAAGGCCTATGAGGGCTAGAGAATTTATCATTATTCTCAGAGATGCTTAAATATATGTTAATAGCAGTCTGCCAAACAGTTAAATATGTACAATTTTCCAGTGTATTTTATGAACTAATGTCCTTTGGACATTAATAAAGGTAGCTGAATGAAAATCTTTTCAGGTATGGTTCAGTCATAGCTGGAGCAATCAAATCGAAGTTTTCTGCCAGAAGGGAAAAAAGCACAGAAGCAAAGGGTTCTTCAGAAAAGAAACGTCGTCAGCAGGGTTCATTTTCCTTTTTGGGTGGAATGCAGGTTTTTCTCTGTAAATTCTCTTCCACAAAGGAGATGATCTAGTTTCCTTATCATATGAGGGATATTGCATGCTTTTCTTATACAAGTACTTATAGGGTATTCATGAACTTCAGTTCTGTAATTGCTGATGATTCAACATCCTTTAATAGATCGTTCATCATTCTTGATCTTGTATAGTTTCCACTTTCCAGAATTAAACATGCGCTATAAATTGCCCTCATCTGCGCCAACATTATACCCTTCCACACTTTTGGTCATGAAGGAAATTATCCTATCTATATACCTGTCTGTTAAATAGTGGGTGGAAAAGTTTTCCTTTCCTTCTACTTGCTGTAACTTACATTTTAATGAATTATGGACTCTAGAGTATCTTATTACTGATATGTGGGCTTTTGAAGTGGAAACCACTGATTGTATGTCCTCTGGTTTTTATTTTGGGCTCTGCTGTCTGTTGCTGCCTTGTGCTTCTATGGTAATTGGAAAGGTTGTTGCCCTGTGCTTCTTGAGGTATTTGAAAGGCTCAGAGAGTTGTAAAATTCGAAATATCTGTTTTGGTAGTTCCAGCCAACAGCTTTAAATGAAATGTAGGCTTGAATTATGAAAAGCGTAACCCAGAGAATAAAGATTACTTATTTTACCAAGATTCACAATCAAGGGCACTTGTAAATTTTTTATTTAATGTATTATTGACAGAAATAGTGGTTTCTTAAATCTTCTTATTATTAGCTTGCACCTGTTCATTTTTTAATTCAAATTTATGTAGGCATCTATGCTGATCACATCTATTCACTTGATGGCTATCATTTCGCATTTGTCAGCTCTAATCAAAATTCTCTTTCTCCCTCTACATTCTAGCAAACATATCTTGAATCAGATGTGTCCTCTATACTGATAATCTCATTGATCTTTGTTACTCTGTTAACATTATTTTTTTACTTTCTTGTTTTTGTTCACCCTTGCAGACCCTCACCAATGCACTGTGCAAAGCACTTGGCAAGGATAAGCTTAGTCTGAAATCAAAGGTTCTGTCATTATCTTATAGCCCTGATGGGAAATCAGCATTAGAGAATTGGTCACTCTATAGTTCTAACCAAGAGAAGCGATCACAAGGCTTGTCTTTTGATGCTGTAATCATGACGGTTGGTATTTCTTTTATTTAAGAACAATTATTTGGATACTTATTCCTGCTTTATGAAACTTAATTTCATACTTGTATAATGGTGTCAATTTGCATCTGCTGAGCAAGAGAATCACTGCATGCACATACCTAATGGGAATGAATTATACGCTCTCTGAAATGCTTGCTGCTGAAAGCATATAAGCTAGCTACTTGCTACAGCTGAACTGACTAATTACAAACAAAACATGATCAATATAACGAAATGAAGGGTGATAAAATACTAGTTCACCTGCTGCTGGTATTATTAGTTCACATACTGAAAGTAAGAAATGTTTGTCAGCAACTGAGATCTATACCTTGGAGCACTGTTAACACTTCTTCCATTTTGCTGCCTCCTAAAATATGGGCAATAGACAAATTTGACAACTAATTGTGGCTTAAAATACTTTCTTGTGTGCTAATTGTTGCACTTGTTACTTAAAACATTGTATGGCATCTTGTTCTCTCTCTCTCTCTTTTTCTCACGTACACGCACACATGCATGCACATATGTCTGCCCACTTGTTCTACACTTTATTTGCTCTTCTAAAAGGACATTATTATTAACCAATTGGGAATTTTTTCTAATAGGCTCCACTCTGCAATGTTAAAGAAATGAAGATTACAAAGGGAGGAAATCTTTTTCCACTGGACTTTCTTCCTGAGGTATTTTTCTAGCAGTTTATTTTTTAACATCTGTGCAATTGCTTATCTATATTTTTGGAGATTTCTGAATTTTTTTTCTTAATTTAGTTAAGAAAATATTTGTATTATGATTTCACAATAGCTACATGCATGATATCCATGAAAGCTTTTTTGAGAAACATGCAAAACAAAACCCGTGATAGTTTCCTTCGCCTTTTTATCTTTTTCAAATTTCATTTGGTCATTGCTCTGGAATAGCCTTGCCTTTCAAAGTGAAAATCTTTAAGCTAAATGCATTTTGTTAATGGATCTTCATCTGGAATTTATACTTTTCTGAGCTTTTGATGAGCGTGGACATGGTCATTAAATGAAGCCATTTGGGTTTTCAACTTATAAAAATTCAGTCGTGGGGATTGAAGAAGGTTTCTGTGCAGATGTTGATTGATGTAAACTAACGCCTTCACTGATGAAGAAATAGCTAGTACAAAAAAAAAATACTGTGAAATTTATATTCTTCATCTTTGTTAAAATTTTGAGCAACCACAATGTATTTCCATGCATTATACAGGTGATTTACATGCCGCTATCAGTCATCATCACCACATTTAAGAAAGAGAATGTCAGGAAGCCTCTTGAAGGATTTGGAGTTCTTGTACCTTCTAAGGAGCAGCAAAATGGTTTAAAAACTCTTGGTAATGCATTGTTTTTGGCTCTGTTCAATTATATAACTCATCCTTTTCCTAATGATCTTATAACTCGCGGTACAGGTACACTATTTTCCTCTATGATGTTTCCAGATCGAGCACCTAAAGATCTGTATCTCTATACAACCTTTGTCGGAGGAAGTCGCAACGAGGAATTGGCAAAAGCTTCAACGTATGAGAAACTTCAATTCTTATAATTTTCTACTTACAAGTGCATATTTGCCCTTCATTTCTCTGTGACTGATGTATATTCTCCGCTAATTTAACATTGTTCTTATCGTTTTTGTCAGACACTTTGTGGTTATTTAATTTTTTGTCTTGAACAAATTATTGTTTTAGGGATGAATTGAAGCAGATTGTTACTTCTGACCTGAGGCAGTTGCTGGGAGTGGAAGGGGAACCGACGTTTGTGAAGTATGTGAAGAATACACACACTCACACACACATAGAGTACCCTTCTTTTCTGATGATAGATTGGAGATCAACCAATGAAGTGAAATAGATTACTGTTAATATAGATATCTGTATGTTCTCTTATGGCTCGAAGTATATTTTCTGGCAGTCATTTCTTCTGGAGTAAGGCATTTCCCTTGTATGGGCGTGACTATGACTCCGTTTTAGAAGCAATTGAAAAGATGGAGAAAAATCTTCCTGGATTCTTTTATGCAGGTAATAACTTATCAACTGAAAATTGTAAATTCTTAAAGAGATATTTTAATAATCCACTTTTTCACAATTCAATGGTTCTAATTCATAGACAAAATCTGAAAGTTGATTAGTGTTTTGAATTTAAAAGTTGAATAATTCTCAACCTTGTAGGTTTTGGCTAATGGCTTCTACTTTTGTCAAAAAGGTTACGAGAATTAAACTATTTCTGCACTGGGACCTTGTCATGTTGCTAATGAAATATGGTGTCATTAGCAATACACTATAATTGGTTTCTTCACATCATTGTCCTTAAAAACTGCTTTGCAGCTATATGCGTTTGTCAGTTTATGCATATATGAGAGTGGCTTCTCTCCTTGGCAATATCAGATGCTGGGTTAATCCATTATCAGTTTCATCATTTCTTATTTCTTATGTTATGAATGAACTTGTTAGGTAACCACAGAGGTGGATTGTCCGTGGGAAAATCAATAGCCTCCGGATGCAAAGCAGCTGAGCTTGTAATTTCGTATCTGGAAAATTCGTCAGATGACAAGATGCTCAAAGAAGGATCATCAAAGTAGGAAGTACGGACATAGGGACTGTGTAATATAAAGCCTTAAATTTTCTTGCTTTGCTGCCTGTACTAATTCTGTAGGATGTAAGAATGGATTTTTCTTTTTTTAGAGAAGATATAAGAATGGACTTTTAGTTCTGTGCAAACCGTTCTCTCATTTGAAGGGTTAGCGAGGCAGAGTGTTCATTGTTCAAAACACCTGTATGACAAAATGCAAGTTCCTTTCTGGGTTTCCTTAAAATTGCTCAAAAATTTTGGCACAAAAGCTATATTCTGAACCTCTGCAAAAAGTGTCATGAAATTTTTTTTTTTGGAGAAAAAAATAACTGCTTATATTGATTGGGAATGAAGTCGGAGCAGCAAGTCTAATTAGCTGACAGCAACCTTTCCATTTAATTGAAATAGTTTTAAGCATTTAATGAAATTTCTGCCTCATTTTCTGATTAATTTTTGGTGAGTTTATGCTTGGTGCTTCCCATTCGATTATATAATTTTGGAAGCATCAAGTCTTCAACTGTGTGTTGAGAAGCTAACCAGTATATCTTCTAGTTGTTTGTAAATTAGCTAAAATTTTTTGAATTTAAAAGCTAGCAAAGTGCTTTTGGCAATAATTATTAATTGCCAGCCATTTTTTGGCTGCTTAGTATGGGCATGGTACTGAATGAGTATAAGCAGCAACAAGCAGGTCCTGGTGCTCATTATATGCTTGCGAGCATGATGGTAAAAGCCAACAAGGAGCAGCAACTATCAGATTCTATAGGCTGCAGCTAAGAGCAAGACTTAAATTGTAAAAGCCATACAAATAATCAAAGATTTACTAACTTACAAAAGAATTCAGTTAAAATTACTAATATTACACCCAGAAAACTACTGTATCAAGCAAGTTTTCTAACGTTTGAACTATACTTGAAGGCATCAAGTTTGAGAAATATTCTTCAAGGTGCTTCTTAGCATCTTGCCTTCCGGCATTAGCAGCACAAGCTTCTCTGGTGGCGAGCTCGTCTTCTTCTTGAACTGCCTTGTTATATTTGATGTGGCTGATTTTTAACATCTCCTGTGCATTCCAAAACAAAAGCAAGATTGCTCTAGTTGATTTCTGACTTCATATGGAATGCACTTTACCCAATTAAAAATTCAAATAGAGCATTCAAACACCAGCAAAACTTAATCACTTACACTAAACGATTACAAAACCAAATAAAGCTCAAATATTGCAGAGAATGATATTGCTCTAGTTGACTGACCATTTATAACTGTTCCGTTCATAATCATTTGTTGCTGAAGGAGGTTCATGCTCCCATAATGGTGCCCTTGGTCATCTGCTCTGTATAAATGCCTTTGAAGGAGGTTCTGCGGGGTGGTGAAAAAAGTCTATCGAGTTTCGATTGAAATTCTCAGCTCACCGAAACTTGATAAGCTTGTTCAAGATCTCAGTCGTACTGATCGATCAGGGCAGACAAATGAGGCAAATTGTCCCTCACTACCATAGACAAAAATGTGAAAAGAGGGACACGCTGCAACATCTTCTCAAGTATATGCTAAAAACTGTAGCTTCAGATGAAAAGGAAACAGCAAATGTGGCTGCTACCGTTGCATTGTCTGTGGTGAAAGATGTTACTTCATTGGCCAAGTCAAAGCCTTCAACCAGAATGACACTTCAGCAAAGGATCAAGCTTCTGGTCAAAAGAAAACAATTGCGGCTGCCAGGGCTATTTCAAAGCCAAAAACCAGAGTGGCCCTGCAGAGGAAGTTTGATGTTTACAGTGTGACCTGGTTTATGTGCAAGAATGTCCTTTTGAATTACCCGGAATGGGATTACGCCATTATGGTGATGATACAGAGCCACGGTCCAAGGCAGTACAGACAGTTCTTGACAACAAGCACTTGTGAAGAAATGGGAATTCCACTGCATTCCACGCATATACAATGTCCTCGCAAGTCAAGAAAGCTGCAGGGTTGGCATTGAAAGATACTTGCATATATTATGGAAAATTTTGAGGCAGCAGATTTTTCTAGGCGTATTAAGAACCATTGATGATTCTAAAGAGTTTCACCTGAGCAGTAGAATCAATTCAATCGAATTTCGATAACAGGAAAAGGGATTGATGAGTCAAACTTGAAATTGAGCTATGAAGGTGGCCGTGGGAGTGACGATGAGCGGATTTGTATGAAATGCACTTGTGCAGCTGGGGATGATCGGTGATGATATCCGGAATTGTCTTGATTGTGTGCAACTGCGGCAGCACACGCGCCGCAATGGGTTTGAGGATTCTAGCCAATTATTTTATTGTGTAGCGCTTACAATTTGTCTGAGAATAAACTTGTGGATAGACAAATAAGCTGTATTGTTTAAGATTAGGTACAGCGAAGTCTACTCCGGCGAGGATCTTCAATTTGAAGAGTAGATGGGGCTTTTTTATTCGTATAATGCAACAATGCTTGCTCTTTGTTTGAGCTTCTCTGCAGAACTCCAATTTTTTAACCGTATGGTGTCTGTGTGATCATCATGGATATTACAATTTGAGGTTTATGGATCCTACACACACACACATATATATATATTGTGAGTATTGCACCTGTAAAATTGGAAGTCTTATTCGAGTCCAGTAAAATTTCAATCACAGTTATTAAAATAAAAAGAATTTAAAGGCTCCAGGAGCCTGAGTTTGAGAAGGAGATAAGTGTTGGAAATAAATATAAGATAAAATTCTAATTAAATGGTAAAAATTATAAAAAATATTAAATTGTATTATAAATAAAAAAATCTTGATACATAAGAGGGATATGAATAAATAATTAAACAAAAATTTTATTATAATTATTATACAACAGTAAACTTGTTCTTCCTATATTTATGGGAAATTTACAATATTAGCCAAAAAAAACTTTTACAAAATACACAAATAACCACCCAACTTTTTTCTTTCAATATTAGCCAAACAACAAAATTTTGGACCATTCTAGCCCTCTCATTTCTCACCCAATTTTGGCAAACGAAAGCATCTCTCAACAACTTCCTCACCAATCGACGGCACCGGAGAAGAACGACGGCGTCAAGCATCGGCAATCACTAGATCTCACGTCGAACAACATAAATCCATGTGATAAGTCCAATAGAAGTGAAGAAATCAAAAATCAAAGATTGAACTTCAAAACCCTAGGTACGAAATTCGGAATAAATGATTTATGTTGTTGTGTTGTGTGATTCCTTGTTTGGTGGATGTGTGTTGTTGATGTTTCATGTTGTTTTGGTTGTGGTAGTTGTTGTTGTTTGATGTTGTTTTGGTGGAGGTTGAAGGAGAGGAGAAGGAATTTGGGTGGGAGGGAGGAGAAGAGATTTTGGTGGGAGGGAGGGGAGGCTAGGGCTGCCCAGCAGCAGGTGAGCGACAGATCGAGGTGTCGCCCGGTGCCAGCGCTAGCCTCGCGCATAAGCCTCGTGGTGAGGTCAAGTGCAGCGACAGATCTGTCGCCGCCCGGTCAGCCTGACCTCGCGCAAAGGCCAGCAGGTGGCGGCAAGAAGGTCTGTCACCCGGTGCATCTTGGTACGCAAAACTCGCGCAAGCCTGCATGAGGTCGTGAGACAGAGCAGTCTGCCGCCCCATCATGATCGAATAATTAAAATGATTTATGTGGTATTATTATATAGTTCCCCACAATCATTATTTGCTTCGTGTTGCCCGATGTCATTAATAGGATCATCATTGTTGGAAATCATTGTTGTAGAATGGAGAGTAACGTTGCTCGACGGCATTGTTAGTGGTAACTCCTCCTCTTCAACATCTCCTTGTTATGCCATTGTCATTAATGGTGTTATTGTAGTCGTGGAGTGGAGAGTAACGTTCTTTGGATGGACACATGCGTGGTAAAACCTCTTCTTCAATATCCAGGACCCCAGGAGGCGTTTCCTCAGAAGAAGTTTCGGTGTGTACAAGTGGCTCACCATCTTCGTTCGAACTCGAGGAGATGTGGTAACAAATATAGGGATGCATCCGTAATTGACCACATCGAAGCCATATGTAACACAACCTTGATCATTTCGTCATTAAATATCTCCATAGGTAGTGAACGTATACGATCGTTGTATTCTTAGACCTCAAAGTTGTCTTCAACGTGATATTCCATTCATTACGATCTATTTGCAAAACATCATGAACTCTTTGCCACAAATTGATCAAATGAACAATCTTTCGAACTAGAAAAGTCAGATTATTGCCATTCACGTACTCCATATGCCCATTCCGCCAAGCGTTTCTCACCAACCGTTTGTAACACAATTGAAGCACAACTAAATCCATTAAACCTGAAAAATATTTAAAAATCAAATGTGGTTACATTGCAAAACATGTAAAAGTGAATATACCATGCATTTTATATGGATGTCGCACAAAAAGTTATAACATATGTGTGTCACACTTAAATCGAGGTAAATTTCTATTTAACTATGGACGAGATCGCGAATAAGTTATGAGTTTTATTAAATGCCACAAGCTTTAAAACGGTATATTATACAAAAAAATGAACACATGTAGCCAAAATTATCATGAAAAAAATGTCTGTCCTTGACATCTTTGTATTTTGTCGACAATTTCATTTATTGGCGTTGAAGTTGAGCGACAAACGCTGTCACCCAAAATATGAACATCGCACATCTTTGTATTTTTGTGCGTATTTAGATTATGGGCAAGGCAGTTGGCGGCCTGTCGCACAAAAATATGAGCCTGTCGCACATGCTGTATTTTTTGTGCGCCAGGCTCAATTTTAAGGCGACGGTGGGCGACGTGGCGCTGTCGACAAAAATACAAAGAACTTCGATAAAGCTTATATTTATGTGCGACACGCATCGCCCGTGACTGCCGCCCATAACTGGGGTTTCGATTCTCGATCGAGTTTATTTCAACTGTTTTCAACTTTTTTTATTTCTCAACTCAAATAACTCTACTTTTAACAAATTACATTACTTTATACAAAAAATAACAACATTTTACAACAAAATCTACATCAATTTGCAACCTAAAAACTAGCCTTAAAACATTAAAAATTTATTTTGTGTAAGCACATAAACTAACCTTGAATATCCTTTCCAATGAATGATTTTACGTTTTCTTTTGTTGGGAGTGTTGAGATCTATTGAGTGTTGAGATTTTTGGGTGTTAGCATGTATTGAAATATAAGCTTGCGTTTTGAGTTGTGCGGATGGCGCGGTTTGAAAATTTGATGAAATAACAAGGGTAATTTAAGTGAAACACCATTTTTTACATTATGATAAAAAAGTTTGAGTGCTTAACTCTAAAAATACATAATTTTTTGGCTTTATTTTGTCAATTTCATATTTATGCATGAAATTTAAGTGTTCAATCATGTAAATTTTTTAAGTCTCCTTTATTATATCGCCCATCCATTCATTTCTCTAGTTGACTTGAAATCTTTGTCTTCAGCGCCATCTGTGGGACAAAGTATAGCTAGTTGCTGTTAAAATCCAAGTACTACAAAATCACGAGTTAATGAAGCCAACAAATCTCAAAGCCATGTGGATATCATGGGCCCAAACCCTTCAGAGAAACAGTGTATTTATCATGTAATGAATTTGAGTCTATGGAGCTTCTTTTCCCTGTGAGTGAGAATGATAAACGGTGAGTTCGAGTTAAGAGGGAAGATCCCATTTTTCCAAAAGTTCCCAAGCAAGACAAGCTCGATGTGGTGGACTTTAGTAAAATTACTGCGTTTATTAACTAACGCTCTTACTTTTAACAATGTAGTAATCCCTTATTGAAAAATTATTTTACACACACACACAAACTTTCTTTAGTGCAAGCATCTACATGAATTTTCATGTAGACAGGAAAATAATAGTTTCACATACTTT